>VDFB02097925.1:26042-41810 GCA_007258455.2 Sequoia sempervirens
AAACAATAAAATGGCAAACTTCATTCACTTAAGTGAAAATGAAAATCAAAAACCTAACTCAAGTCGTGCAATAAATTTAGGCACGAAAAGTGGCACGATTGACGAAAAATGCGAAAACATGAAGAAACGTGCCAGAAATGTGAAAAAAGTTTAAGTGTCGAAGAAAAATGTAATGGCGCTAAAATTCAGCGCCCTTGCATTTTTTGGAATTTCACTGCATGCAGGGGCGCTAAATTTTAGTGCCCTTGCATTTCCAGACTTAGTCAAATTTGCTTCAAGGCAGGAGCGCACTTTTTCAGTGCCAGTGCATTTTTCGTAATCTGTAAAGTATGAACAGTGAAACGTCGCGAAAGATCTCGTTTTGAAGGTCTTCGCGAGGCGAACAAGGGGGAATGCTCGAATTGACTATTCGAGACTTGGGAACACATTTTGAGGTGGCTTGAAAATCACTCCATTATGCGTACTTGAACTTTATGAATCCTAAGAAACAGACAAGTTTTGTAGGGGGGTTATCCATGGAACGAGCGCTGCTAGATTCCATGATAACAGCTGGCTCCTGCTGGGGATCTTCCTTCGGTTGTTCTTTAGAAAAGAATGAAGGGAGAAGAAATCCAGAATTCAAGTGCCTTTATCCATCCATTGGGCTTGGAGTCAAGCGACGACGACGACAAAAACAAAAAGCAAAGACTAAAAAGGACTTGAAAATAAAAAGTATTTACATACCAACGCCGACTTCTTTACTGCATAAAGTGCTTGAGATGTTGCCCACTGTGAGGAAGGGAAAATGGCATCTCATCTCCGTATGCTAACAAGAAACTATTTTCACCATGCAACTGATGTATTTGGAAAGGTCCAGTCCATAGTGAGTCGAATTTCCCGTGCATACCTTTTGGCTCTCTTCGTTTGTCCCATAGGAGAACGAGGTCACCAACTTGAAATTCTCGAGACTTAGCCTTCTTGTCGAACAACTTCTTCACTTGATCCTGGTGTTCCACAATGCGGTCAGCCACCTGAACTCGATTCTCTTCCAATTCGGAGAGATACATGATGCGCTTGTCGACAAAATTGTCAAACGTTTCATCCTCAATGGCCTTAGACAACTTGAGGGCTGGTAGTTCCAAAGTTATAGGAATCTCGACATTCAATCCGTACAAGAGCTGAAAAGGAGACATGTCGATTGCTCACTTTGGAGTTATTCTGTCTGCCCACAAAGCATCAAACAAAGCCTTGTGCCACAAACGTTGATTCTCGTCCACCAGCTTGCGGATTATAGTTACCAGATTCTTGTTACTAGATTCCGCTTGACCATTACCCTGTGGATAATAGTCGAAAGAATGTGACAAAGTTATACCATGCTCTAAACAAAACTCCGTGATCTCACTCGATGAGAAAGCAGAAGCGTTGTCCGCAACAATCTTGTTCGGCACACCGAACCTGGAAATAATATTTTCTTTTAAGAAATTGCACACTACTTCTGAAGTAGCACGCTTGGTAGGTATTACTTCCACCCATTTGGTGAAATAGTCTGTAGCCGTCAAAACATAGACGTGTCCAGCACTTGACGATGGATTCACTGCACCTATGAAATCAATGCCCCATTGTTGGAAAGGTTCATCAATCACGACAGGTTTTAACGGCAAAGATGCCAATTTTGGACGGCCAACAAACTGTTGGCACAATTCACACTTACGCACCCAAGAGTACGTGTCCTGAAAGAGTGTAGGCCAGTAATACTTTGCTCTCAGGATTTTGTGAGCGGTTACTGGCGCTGAGAAATGCCCACCACATGCCAAATCATGGTAAGATTTCAGCAACTTTTGCTGTTGCTCTTTATCAACACACCTGAGAAATGTTCCATCCATCGCACGCTTATACAAGCCGCTATCCCACAAGACGAAACTAGCTGACTTTAGCTTGACGGTCCTTTTTTCTTTCAGAGTTAAGTGATTAGGACATTCTCCGTATGTCAGGAAGTGAGCTATGTTGGAAAACCATTCATCAGTGGTGCTAACGAATAGTACCATAGGAAGTGTACTGGGATCGACCTCTTCATCTGAGACCTCCTCATTCTCTGAAATTTCCTCATCTAGATTGTTTTCTACAATGAGCTGACAAAGACCACATCCACGTATCAGCTTAGTAGGTTTTATCTCCAGATCGTATTCCTGAATCTTTGCAATCCAGTTCCTTCTTTTCGTTCCAAATTCCTGTTGTGTGAGGATAGACTTGACAGTCGAATCTGGAACAAGAACTTTGACATGACTGCCCAGAATGTAGAACCGGAAATGCTTAACAGCTTTTACAACTGCAAAAGCGTGCTTTTCCATCTGAGAATATTTCAACTCGTAATTTTTTAGAGGGCAGCTCATGAATGCAATGGGGGATTCAAAACTCTCATCATTTTCCTATACCAAGATTGCTGATAGCGTATGCTCGGAAGCATAACTGTACATCACAAAATATTTGGTGTAGTTAGGGCAAACCAATACAGGCGCATGAGCAATGGCCTCCTTGATGTCATCGAACGCTGCTTTGCCTTCTGCCGTCCAATGAAACGTGGCATTACCCTTCATCATGTTCACAATGTGACGGGTCTTTTCAGCAAAGTCTAGAAGAAACCTCCTTAAGAAGTTTACCTTGCCGAAAAAGGAATGAATGGCTTTCTTGCTTGACAGCAAAGCAAGGGACTTGATTCCATTGACTCTTTCTGAGTCAATCTTGATTCCTTCAACAGATACTACGTGACCAAGAAGTTTACCTTCTGTCACCCCAAAAGTTGACTTTTTGGGATTGAGGGAAATGTCGTGCTGACGGCATCTCTCTAGAGTTTGTCTCAAATGATAGAAATGCTCATGGCGTTGCTTAGATAACACCGTAAGATCATCAAGGTACACCACAATGAACTTACCCATTACGTCACGGAAAGCAAGATCCATGGCACGTTGGAATGTAGTGCCGGTGTTGATCAAACCAAACGGCATCCTACAATACGCAAAGGTTCCCCAAGGCGTTGTGAAAGCGGTTTTGTGTTGATCGCTTGAATTCACTTCAATTTGATTGTAACCAGAAAATCCGTCTAGCATGGAGAGCATCTCGGATCCAGTTACATTTTGTAGAACTTGATCCATCACTGGAAGTGGGTAATTGTCTTTGAGAGACAATTGATTTAGATTTATGAAATCTACACAAATGTGGATTTCACCATTCTTCTTACGAACGGGGACGATATTGGCTATCCATGTTGAATGATGGATAGGGAATATTATCCGCGCATTCAGCATCTTTTGAACTTCAACTAAAATCGTTCCAGAGATCTTGGGATTGTACTGCCTCTGCTTTTGTTTGTAAGGTAAAGCACCAACCTTGAGAGGAATGTCATGTTGCACTTCCTTGGGCCGAAATGACTTTAGATCATCATATGAATATGCCAAGACGTCAATGTACTCCTGCAGTAGCTGAGCAAACTGTCTTCTTTCTTCAGCCGTGCAACATTTGCCAATATTAACCATCTTAGGATCAGCTTCAGTTCCCAAATTTATCTGTTCAACCTCATTAGAGGAGTCAGAATCTGAGAGTTGTTTCTTTACGTGGCGATCATGCTTATCAAAAAGCTTTTCCAAGGATACCAATCCTTTAGGGATCTTATTCCCTTTGAGTTGTAGATATTCCTCGCCTGTAACAGGATCTAGATCAAACACGGATTCTCAAAGTGGAGAATCGTTTCCCTCAAAGTACAACTCATCGAAATTCTCTGCTTTCTCAAGAAAGGCGATAATTTGATGGTCGTCATTGAAAATCTGCCAGTTTTTTGAATTGTCAGGTACACTTGGGCCGAAACCAACTCTATGGTGTAGGTAGAACCTTGAAAGTCTTTGTGTGGTACCAAGAGCGTGGTAGAGATCGCAAGGGAATCAGCTCTAGTATTGTATTCTCTAGGAACAACGGAGATATCAAAAGCCTCGAATTCCTCAATGGAATCCCATACTAGATTACGATAATGCCTGAGTCTCTCATTCTTTGTTTGATAGAGATTTCTTACTTGACATACTATCAACTCGGCATCACCTTGTGCATGAAGATTTTTTATACCTTTCTTCAACGCAACTTGCATTCCCAGTAACAGGGCTTCATACTCAGCGGTGTTATTGGTGTTATCAAACTGCAGCTTGAAGGAGAAAGGGAAAAACTTTGCTGATGGCGAAATGAAAACCATTCCTGCTCCAGAACCGGTCGAAGAGCAGCTACCATCGAACTCGAGCAGCCAGACACCGTTGGAATCACCAACTGGAACAGTGTCAAAGTCCAAAACTTCATCATCCGACAAAGATTCATGGTCGGAGACGGACAAATCTCCTGATGACATTTCATCTGAAGTTGAAGAAATATCATCTTTTTCTAACTCGTTTTGAGTTGAGGATTCTCCTACCTCATTTGTCTGTAGGTAGTAAGTTCCCACGCCTGATGATTCGAACAAAATCTGAGCTCTAGGATCATTGGACTCAACAACCGAAAACTTTGATTCCTTTTCAGGAATCAGCTTTTGCATCACACCTTTTACTGGTATTCTTGCTTCAGACATATCCATACTTAGTTCTCCTCCAACATCTTTGCAAAAATTGCATCCGAGGAGGATACCGTAGGAAGCTGGTACATCGGCCACGAGGACCGTCATCTTTATCTTCTTCTCCGGGTATGCGGCTAATGCATATTGGGCATCTTTGATCTGACCGATCAATGGCACTTGCTTATTCTCCATGGAAAAGCAACGGCTGAAGGTTTTGGTCATTTCAATGCCTAACGCAGTAGCTACCTTGGCGGGCATTACATTGTCAGACGCACCAGAGTCTATGACACAGTTACTCAGCTTGAAACCATTTACAAGTAGGGAGATGAAAAATGGATCAATGCGTCCATAAGCAGTTGGAGGATTAGATACGAGGTTACTCTGTGATACTTTGGGTTTAGGAGCAACTGGGATGTCAGGAGGAGTATCCCAACTTGGGGAGATCTTTTTATCATTTACGAACTTGACAAGCCTGTCAAATTGGTCGGGGTTGGCTTTGAGGTACTCAGCCTCGGACATTTGAACCTTGGTTTTCTTGGCATGGTCAATAATGTCGAAAGCCTGGAAAGAACTTTGTAGGTTGGAAGCCGTAACTTCACTGATTGGTTTCACAAAAGGCACACTGGTCTTTGGAACGGGAGGATTAGCTTTAGGAACAATGGGAGTTGACGAAGAAGAACGGGGTGCACTCACTTGCGGATTTGCTGCTTTCTTAGGCTGCCAAGGGAGGGGAGATCCTCTTTTGGCAATCGTTATGGGCTGCTTTTCTTTTTCTGGGACAGCAGCAGCTTGAGCTTTGTCAAGTTCACTTTGTTGATGCCGCGTAAAAACAGCGTAAGTGTCAGTCACCAAGTCGTCTTCTTCTTCTTCTTCTTCCATCATTTGCAAATAGTTGATCTTGGAGTCGCCAGCCGATTCAGTTTCTTCTTCTTGGAAGAGATCGGCATTTTCTTCTTCAGGATATTCGGGCTGAGCATAATCATCTTGTTCAGTCTCATAGTACCCAGCGGCATTGTTAGCAGGCGGGGCTTCAAGAGCAAGTCGTCCTGGAGGTGCTGGGAGACGATTCTGATTTTTTTTGCTAGCATAGTTAGGAAAAGTCCTCCTAGGGACGTCTTTGTAGTTGTTACCATTGTTGTTGTTTGACACTTGCTTCTTAAGAGACAGAACTTCATTTGCCAACCTTTGGACCATGGGATCTGTGAAATTTGAGCTGGCAGTGGAGGTACTAGCATTGGATGCTGAAGATCCTGAGGCTTGCATCCTTTTATTTCCGTTAGTCCCCATCCTGATTTCCCCAGCAAGGATCATGTCATCCTCCAGACTGGTAGCCAATTGCTGGGCTGCTGCAATGTTAACAAGATTTTCCCTACGCAAGTAGAAACTTACCTTAGGTAATTGGGTGTTGATGAAGAAGCATTTCAGGTTGTGATCCGTTGGTTTTGCATCATTGGGGATCCGTGTCACCAACTTATTGAACTTTGCCACAAACTCGCGCATAGGCTCGTGAGCTTCTTTACGCATGGTGGTGAGTTGCGCCAATAAAGCATGCGAATCTTCAGCAGGCTTAAACCTTTCTTCAAATTTAGTGCGAAGAGTGGCCCAATTGGTGACGGAAGCATTGGGAAGAGTAAAGAACCATTCGGCTGCAATCCCTTGAAGGGATTCAATGAACAATCTTACAGAAACATCTTCGTGCTCAATGCCAAGAACGCCGCATACTATGTAGAATGCGGATATGTGCTCATCGGGGTGTTGTTTGCCATCACCTTGAAATTTTGGAAGATGCTTCCTGGATACACGAGGAAGTTCATGTAAAGGTGGAGTCAAACGAAGGGGACCAAAAGCATTTCCCCACGGTCCTGCAGGTGGTGCGGCCATGATTGGTTGCACAACAGGTACTTGAACAGGACGTCTGCAATAAACTGACCAAACACTTGGGATTGGAGATCTTTGGCTACGTGGAGGGAAGCTTATAGCCCGCTGCAGTGGTGACCTTGCTCGTGGAAGAGTAAATGGAAAGTCACGTTGCAACAACTCTTCAAAGAGTGGATCTGTTATTCCTTGAGCCTTCAATCCTCTTGTATATATTCGGTCCGCCAGAATGTAGATCTGAATACAAAGGGTGTTACAGAGTTAACGATATACAAAAGAACAGCAAGAAAAAGGAAACTTATCTACTTCAATCTGAAGCGTGAGGCTCAGATTGCGTATGTAGGTTCCCCAGTAGAGTCGCCAAAAAACTGTTGGGTGAAAATTATGTAATCAGCTTTCGATAGATTACACAACTTGGACTTCAGCCACAGCTATGTGAGATGTGAATCTCTCCTCTCGGAAAGGGGAGGCGCCCTTCTTACTGCTAAGAGAAACAATAGTAAATCACACAAGTAATTACAAAATGTACACGAAATTCATGGAGTGGGGGGGTGTGTTACATTCATCCTTCTCTCTTTTTTCAGAGAAGATGTTTACAATGCTTCACGTGTTGGAAGTTCCGAATTCTTGATAACTTGAAACGAACAACTAGCAGTAATGCCAATATCTCTATCTCATCAAAGTGAAGCATAGAGATACCAGAAGTAATTAACAACAAACAAATAAATTAAAAAGGGAAAGCTCACGAAGGCACAAAGTCATTCCGTAGCTTTATAGTGTTAGATCTGCGTAGACGTACCGTTTGCTACGTTAGAAGCACAAAGTCTTCTTAGACGCAACAATTCTTCGAACAGCATGAACGATTACAAGCACAAAGTCTTGTAGATCATCCAACAAAAGTATCAATGAGCACGAATGATTACAAGCACAAAGTCTTGTAGATCCTTCGACAAAGTATCCAAGAGTATGAATAATTACAAGCACAAAGTCTTGTAGATTATTCAACAAGAACATGCAAGAGCATGAATGATTATAAGCACAAAGTCTTATAGATCATTCAACCAATGATAAAAGAAATACAATGCAATCTAAATAACAAATGTAACACAAAGTTTACATCAACTACTTAGAGTCTTTCAGATTCCTTGAACTAATCACTACCAAATCATATCAACTCACAAAAGTATCGAATCCAACGCAAAGTTTGGCTTGCAATCCTTTTCTTTATTGATTGAATCTCATTCACAAAGCATGAACGCAAAGTTTCACAAATTTGCTTACAAAAGGGCAACACTTCGTTGCAAAAGGCTAAAAGATAATTTACAATGAAAATCCCTCACATTATATAGAAAGAGGGATGAGCAAAAGAAGGAAAGAGATTGAGAAAATCAAGGAGAGTTAGGTGAGCGATTTTAGGAAATCTCACCTAACTTTGACCAAAGTCAAAGTGTAATTTGTTTTGAAAATATTACATCTTTGGACTTGGTGTATTTACAATTTACAAGTGACGAAAATGCTTAAATATTACAAGATGCATAATGGGATGCACCGGAAATGTGTCTAACAACGGAGAATAGGGGGCAACTCGCGTCTCTTTGCATTGGGTGTAGAAGTCTTCAAATTTCTCCTAGTCTCACACTTGCGAACGCCTCATCACGGACCAGCGGTTGTGAAAATTGACGATGGTGTAATTCACCGTTATCGATCTCATGGCGAGATGAGTGAACCTTTTGCACCTATCCCAAGATCGCGTCTTGAGGTTGTCAATGTGAGCCTTGTATCACAAATGATATTCAGCGAAGCTTCTGAGAAGTCTAAACTGTCAATCAAATTCATGACAGCTTCCTTGAAGATCTAGGATATTTCTATGGCCGGCAGGAAGATACGATTTTCCTCAAGAAGTTGACCAGGCAACTCTCTGATACTTTTGTCAAGAATGGTGCGATGCCCGTCGACATCTTCCTGTACTTGGTGAAGATCTTCTATGAGAGATTGAACCACTTGAATTCTGTGTTTCAGTGATTCTCTTACCTCTACAAACTTTTCTTTGTCGGGAATTACCCCAACCTCCACCAATTTGCTGAGCTTTACCTGTTTCATTTCCAGCCATGACAACAGGCATTTTTCCATGACTCTGCGCTCCTGGGAAAGTACACTCTTTTCTTTATCAAGCTCTGTGGTGAGCTTGCCCAACATGGTGGTTTTCTCATCCGCAGCCAAAATTATCTGAGATCCGTGTTCGATGATCTTTTCAACAAAGTCATACAACACCCTGCCTTTGGAGGCAAATTTCTCAGCTTTCTTGACAGCTGGGTCTTCAATATTTACCACTGTCAGCGGTTGTGCATTACTTGGAGAACCGGAAAGTCTCTTTACAACAGTGGCATAATGCTCTGCCCTCTGTTTATTCATGTTAAGAGATTGCTCAACTTTGTCCAGCCTTCCTGCCAAGATATCCAAAGTGACTTGTGCATCAGCTTTTGCACTTTCGTTGGTAACCTTTCCAAGCTGGACCTTTGTTACTATGTAGTCCTCCATATTGACATCACCTTCTTGATTCGGTGGTATGCCAATTTCAGCATACTTGTGGCCAGACTTATCAACATTCAGCCTCGGGTATGCTTTTGCCTTCTTCTTCCCTTTGGCCTTTGGAAGAACTATCTCTTCAAGGTTGAGCTCCTCTGGAGAAATCATTTGCTTTTTACGCTTCGACACTTGAGATATTAGCCAAGGAGGAAGAAAAGAAGTGTGAACTTCTGGATTTACTGTCAATTCAGTCGCCATTGCCACCTCTGAAGTTATCGTCACATCTGAACTCACCATTGGTATCATGACAATTGGAGAAGTATTTGTCATCATTGCCCCTGTAGTTGACACATTAAGCTGATCACGCATTGACTCATTCATAAAATGATTGAATTCATTTTCAGAAGTGATATCATACGTTGGTGAAGACAAGCTAGGAATGGATGATGGTGGGCTTGACAGTATATCAACCGTATCAATGCTTGTCACTGATGGAGTATCAAGCTGGGTTGATGCTGCAGGGATAGGGAATCTCTCGACTGCAGGAATGCTTGTGGTAGGGATAGGTGACGAGGGAACAGGAGGTGGAGGAGTTCTTGAATCTGGAGGGGTATGAGGAACATTTGAAGTCACGGGCGATGATGTTCTGTGGATTTCCTCAACTACATTCTCAGGAGAACTAGTTATTTCTTCATCATGCTCGGGTTCCTGTTGATCACCCTCTTGTCTCTCTGATTCTAGCTCACGTTCGAAGTCACCTTCAGATCCTTCTTCAGAATCTTCATCAGACTCTTGCCCGCTTTTAGAAACCTCTTCGGCATCGGATTCTACTTTTGTTGAATCTTCATCTTCAGCGGATTGGTCACTTGAAGTATCTTCTTCATCGGAATCTACCTCCTCTAGAATGGGCTTTTTACCCTTAGAGCGAGATGGATGAGATTCTGTCTTCTCTATCTCTTGGACAGCCTGGGTATCTTTCTTACCAACAGTGATCTTGATCCTAGGGCCTCTCCGTGAAGAAGTGGGAACGGCCGCTGATTTGTTTTTGTCGCGGAGTTCTTGCTGTTGGCGTGCTTCTGCCTCAGACTCTTCTCCTTCTGAGTTTATCCTGAAACTTTTCATTGCATGACCATGTTTGTGTAACCATTCTTCTATGTTGACTAGGATTGGTCTCAGCCTTTCTCTCATGCTGGTGACCTCTTTCCTAGACCATTGTATTGCAAGCAACGGCCTTTTAGCAATGCCTTGCTCATCATAGACAGCGTTCATGATATCACCTGGATCCTCAAAATCCTCTGGTAGGTCAGCGATAACAAGATCTCTGATTTGTTGAACTGTCAATCTGCAATAGTCCATTTTGCGAATGGCTTCTTCATCTCTGCCATCCGCCCAGATGTCTTCAAAACGGTACCTGTGTTGGTGACCTTTTTGCAACTTCTTCCTAACATCTCGATAGTCAAAATCAAACCTATACCTGTAGGTTTTGATGGTCATGATCTGCATCTCAGCATAGACAGACTTAGCCTTTTGTGCAGTTTGGATAGTATATTTGCCGATGGTCAGTGGAAACTTGAATCCACGCTTGTGGTTGCTTCTTCGTTCTTTCTGCACTGACATCAGCTGTCTGCATGTTTCCATGAGAACCCACTTATCCGAAGGATAACGTGGTAGCATGTAGGGACAACCGGTGTAACAACCTACTCTCAAGTAAGTAAGCGTTGGGAATTGGAGAAAAATACATCCAACTTTACTTACCACCTTATAAGCCTCATCGAGGATACTGTTCTTTCTTTCCAAAATTTGGATCAAAGTTGAAGAGTAAAGGCGCAAAGAAAGCATCAGTGACCCGTCTGAAATGATGAAAGGTCTCCTTCAGCTCCAATTGATAGAAATATCTGTACACAGGCACCATCATTCGATTCCCTTTTGTAGATAGACCTGGGAATTGTCTCATCACAGCCACTGCGTACACCAAGTAAGAAGTCATGTAGAACTTCAATGTAGAAGGAGCATTGATCAACTGCTCATGCATCTCATCACTGATTTGTTTGATCAATATGCGCCGCCTTCTTATGATCGTGTACTCACACATCCCGATTAAGTGAAAGTGGATGATTGACAAACCCTTCTCTACTCGAGAAGCGTGATCATATCCTTGGCGTGCGTCTTTGGGGAGTCACTTCTGGAGTCCTTGACCCATCTAGAAGCAACCCGATCCCTCTAGGCTACTTGAGCCATTGGTGTTTATAAAGCTGTTTGGCTTTATTTGGGATCAGCATCAAAGATCTCACATTGCTTTTGATATAGAGATGTCGATATATTTGTCCATATAGAGGGACCTTGAAGACAATATAAAATTAGGAGTCGAGGTCACCGAATCTCATGCTGCAGGAAGAGTTGATCCGCTTACACTTTCTCGGATGTAATGAGGCATACTTGAAGAACAAACTCAGTATTGTGTGCAGCTGTAGGGAACATCGCCACCAAGTGGAGATTGCTGTGTACGATTGCTCTCATTGAATCAGGGAGGGGCTTCGTCTCTATCAACTTTGCGAAGTCAACCAAGTCTTGGTGGCCAACTTCTGTATCTTTTATCTCTTCAACTTTTGAAAGCACCATAGTTGGCGGATAGACGCCTTGATATTTGTACTTCATCTTGCCTTTTGCTTTCGAAGAAGAAGGAGGCTTTGTAGCAGTCATCAAAAAGAACTGGAACTCTGATCACTCTTGATTTGACGATCTCTGAAAGTAGACTGCAATCCGTTTAGCCAGAACAAACACCAATTGTTAGAAAACATGGGTAAGCACGAAATGAGCACGAGGATAGGAATTCATGAAGCGGATGGTGAGGCACGCAAAACGATGCACGAATGCGGAAAAATGAGGCTCAGGAGTGCACTGGTCAAGAATGAAGTTCATTTGGAAGAAATTGGAAAAAGTCTGAAAAAAGTGTAAGGGCGCTAAAATTCAGCGCCCTTACATTTTTGGAAAATTGCTTTTGGTGTAAGGGCGCTAAATTTTAGCGCCCTTACACTTTTCCAGCGTTAGGCAATTTTTGACATGTTTGAAATGTCATGGCGCTTAATTTCAGCGCTTTTGCAAATTTTGGCAATTTTGAAAATGTAGATGCAAGGAGGAATGGCGAAGGCGCTTGAGCTTAGCAAATGCAATGTTTATAACAATGAAAGCTTTCGAAATTGTCTCCATCCAATTACATACGCATTCAAGGGTCAAAGGAATTCTTTTTCACAATGATGAATCTTTTCAATGTTTACCAAAACGAATGAAGAGCTTCTGACAAAGATATTTCAACACAAACATGTCGGGTAGATAGAAGTTCCCAAGGGACATTGCGTACAGAGGAGAATGGGGAAAGAAACGCGTATGAAGAATAGGGATGGGTGTTGAAAAGAAAAGCACGAATGAAGAACACTACGCGTTTAGGAAAACAAAGAAAAGAATGCGTAGGGTTAGTAAAGGCTTGCCAATATTCGTGCAATGAAAGCAAACAATGAATGGCAAACATGAAGAGGAAAACGCGAAGGAAGAGAAAGCGTGGGGTTAGAAAAGAGAAGAGTGCGAATGGAAAGAACAAAACACGAAATGAGATGAAAGACGTGAATGTAAGAAACAAAAACGCGAATGAAGAACAACACGCAAATAATGAACATAGATCATATACAGAACATAAGAAAAAGACAATGCAAAAGACTTACCAGAACCAAGGCGCGAAAACTTGCTGAGGAAAGAATGGCGAAACTCCAAAAACGTGATTTGCAGTTGAAGTGCAATTCGCCCAGCAAGAGAGAAAAGAAGATAAAATGAAATGTAGACAATAAAATGGCGAACTCATTCACTTAATTGAAAATGAGAATTAAAAACCTAACTCAAGTCGTGCAATAAATTTAGGCACGAAAAGTGGCACGATTGACGGGTGCTGGAAACATGAAGAAACGCGGCCGGCTACGAAAACGCTATAGTCGAATAGTACCGTAATGGCGTTTAAAATTTAGCGCCCTTTATAGATTTTGGAAAATTTCACTTTCATGCGTGGCCAATTTTAGCACCTCCAGACTTCCGTGACTTAGTCAAATTTGCTTCAAGGGCAGGGGCGCACTTTTTCAGTGCCACTGCATTTTTCGCAATTTGCAAAGTATGAACAGTGAAACGTCGCAAAAGATCTCGTTTCGAAGGTCTTTGCGAGGCGAACAAGGGGGAACACTCGAATTGACTATTCAAGACTTGGGAACGATTGCAGGTGGCTCAAAAATCACTGCTATGCGTTTGAACTTCACTCTAATCCTGTGAAACGGACAAAGTTTCAGAGAGGGGGTTATCCGTGGAACGAAGCTTTTTAGATCTGATAACAAGGGATACAAATTATTTTTTAGTTATCTCGAACATATTTACATTCTCGAGAGTGGATAATATCTATCATTGATCAAGAGAGGTAGTTCCATGACAACTCTAATGATATTAAATCCATTTTCCTCCAATATTACAAATAATTTTTAATTGATCTAGTTGAAGGAGATCCACGTCAAGATATAGTTGAGGAGTTGATTGGCACTTGCATACCCAAAATAATTGGTCTAAAAAAATAGGCACATTTAGATAATTTATTCACCCTTGAGGAGGTTGATATTTCCTTGAAGGATTTGAATACTCAAAAAGTCTTGGAATAGATGGTTTAGCTACACAATTCCTTAAAACAATATGTTCATTCATCAAGGAGGACTCTATGAGGTATAAAAAGTAGCTTTATCAAAGGGATCCATCATTTAAATTCTATTAATCAAGGGTTGATAAATTAATTCCTAAAGGAAAAATATTTTTTTTTATCTGAGGGTGGATACTAATTACTCTTCTTAATACCTCCTACAAGATTGCAGCTAAATCCATGGCTAAAATAATTGAACAAATGACACAAGAAATTGTAAGACTAGAAAAAACTATATTTATAAGAGGGAGATTTAAATTATAAAACTTGAATCTTTTTAAGGTAACTCATTAGATTCTACTTACTCTAACTTAAATTTAAAAAACAACATTAAAATCCACAAAAAAAATTTCAAAGACATAATAAATTATTACAATATTATTCAAAAATCTAATTGTAATGAACTGTATGTTATAGTAATAAATATTCAAATTTTAAATCTATGAAAATATATATAACCAAATGATCCTTAGTTTTCATATATAATTTGTGATGAGAATGTTGAATATTATAATTTTTTAGGCCAATCTTTAGGCACTAATTCACCATTGTTAAAATGATCCTTAGTTTATTCATTGTTTTTTTTTATGATTATAAGTTTTTTCAATTTCTATTAAACCAAACTCAAAATAATGGTATAGATTAAGATTCTTGTCTTTATCATAATTAGAAGTTGTATAAATTGTTAAATTATATATTTTTTAACATATATAAAATGGATGGTTGGATTAGTGAGATATTTATAACAAGTATGCAATATATTTAATCATATAATTATTTTTGTAATAGAGATGAATAATTAAATAAATGCTATAACAATATATAAGAGTTAGATAAAAGAATTAAAATTAAATATATTAATAACAAATAGTGATACTATTATTGAGGGTAGTATAAAGGGGGGTCATCATACTAAAATAAGTCGCAAATAAAATCACCCAAGTAAGAAAAGTATTTTATTGATAATCTTATTAGGGATGCTAAGATGGTAATAAAAGTTTTGCAAGCAACAATGAGCTGACAAATAATAGTGTTTATGTGCTATGTAAACATGATATCACTATCACATTAACATTTCTATTATGAGTAAAGTTTAATATAATTTGTGAGTAATAAAATTGATAGAATGTTTGCATTAATTGTAGAGGGAGCCTTAATGTCATCAAGTATTGTTAATACTCTTATCAATATTCATATCGATAGTTACCTTAATACTAATGTTAGCATACTTAACATTATTAATGATCATCGATAATTGGATAGCATTTTTGGCAAAACCTTTTATAGATGTTGAAATATGAGAGGAAAATAAATAAATAAATGCAAACCATATAATTATTCATGTTGTTATTACCATCAAAAGTTACATATTTAGTACTTTAAATGCCATCATTGGGTCATGAGGAACTATCTTAATAATCATAATACCATATTGACCTTACTGTCAACAAGAAATAGAAGTAGGAAAAACTCATTGTGGGTTACGATGACATAACCATTATAATGAGAATATTATTAGTGTAACCATTAAATTGTGATACTTGCAAATTTAATATTTAAAGTATAGTTAATAGTGAGAGATGCATTAATAATAGTATCGCATTAGCAAGTTAAACCAACAAATTAATTAAAGAAAGGATGTTAACTCTATTGGAGATGGTTATTGTTGCATCATAAACACTTAAAGCATTAATTAGCGTAATTAAAGGATTCAAAAAAAAAATTATTGGGTTTTTCTAGTGAAAAGTTATGGGCATAACAATTATATATTTTTTAACATATATAAAATGTATGGTTGGATTAGTGAGATATTTATAACAAGTATGCAATATGAAGTCAAACTTTATTAGATTTGATTCTTAATAAATTAGTTTTAACAATTCAATTTATAGCTTTATGCAATCTATAAGTTTAAATAGTTTGATGGTATCTAAACTTTATACATATAAAAATATGATAAATGTGTGATTATTTTGCTTTCCAATCTATAATTTTTTGATGTTATTTGCTATATAATTGAGATGATTCACTCATAATGTAATGATAAAATTCATCCTCATACATGGAGGATTTTATATTATCT
>VDFB02097925.1:41910-137253 GCA_007258455.2 Sequoia sempervirens
GTCAATATGCACCTTCTGCCTTCTTATGATCCTGATGTACTCATACATCCAGTCGTGAAAAGTGGATGATTTTGGCAAGCCCTTCACTCTGCTCAGAAACGTGATCATATCCTTGAAGTCGTCTTTGAAGTCACTTCTCAGGAGTTCTTTCGACCATCTAGAAACAGACGATCTAGGCTTTTTGAGCCATTGAGTATTTATCAACTGCTTGGCTTTATTAGGATCAGCATCAAAGATCTCCTGTGCTTTTGATATAGAGATGTCAATATATTTGTCCATATGAGGGACCTTGAAGACAATATCAAAGAAGTCGGGGTCGAGTCTCAGAATCTCATGCCCGGAAGAGTTGATCACGCTTCTGCTTTCTCGGATGTAATGAGACGCCACTTGAAGAACAAACTCAGTATTGTGCGCAGCTGTAGGGAACATCACCACCAAGTGGAGATTGTTGTGTACGATTGCTCTCATTGAATCAGGGAGGGGCTTCGTCTCTGTCAACTTTGCGAAGTCAACCAAGTCTTGGTGGCCAACTTCTGTATCTTTTATCTCTTCAACTTTTGAAAGCACCATAGTTGGCGGATAGACGCCTTGATATTTGTACTTCATCTTGCTTTTTGCTTTCGAAGAAGAAGGAGGCTTCGTAGCAGTCATCAAAAGAAACTGGAACACTGAGCACTCTTGATTTAACGATCTCTGAAAGTAGACTGCAATCCGTTTAGCCAGAACAAACACCAATTGTTAGAAAACATGGGTAAGCGCGAAATGAGCACAAGGATGAGAATTCATGAAGCGGATGGCGAGGCATGCAAAACGATGTGCAAATGTGGAAAAATGAGGCTCAGGAGTGCACTGGTCAAAAATGAAGTTCATTTGGGAAGGTCTGGGAAAAGCTTGAAAAAAGTGTAAGGGCGCTAAAATTCAGCGCCCTTACATTTTGGGAAAAATTGCTTTTGGTGTAAGGGCACTAAATTTTAGCGCCCTTACACTTTTCCAGTGTTAGGCAATTTTTGACATGTTTGAAATGTCATGGCGCTTAATTTCAGCGCTTTTGCAAATTTTGGCAATTTTGAAAATGTAGATGCAAGGAGGAATGGCGAAGGCGCTTGAGCTTAGCAAATGCAATGTTTATAACAATGAAAGCTTTCGAAATTGTCTCCATCCAATTACATACGCATTCAAAGGTCAAAGGAATTCTTTTTCACAATGATGAATCTTTTCAATGTTTACCAAAATGAATGAAGAGCTTCTGACAAAGATATTTCAACACAAACATGTCGGGTAGATAGAAGTTCTCAAGGGACATTGCGTACAGAGGAGAATGGGGAAAGAAACACGTATGAAGAATAGGGATGGGTGTTGAAAAGAAAAGCACGAATGAAGAACACTACGCGTTTAGGAAAACAAAGAAAAGAATGCGTAGGGTTAGTAAAGGCTTGCCAATATTCGTGCAATGAAAGCAAACAATGAATGGAAAACGCGAAGAGGAAAACGTGAAGGAAGAGAAAGCGTGGGGTTAGAAAAGAGAAGAGTGCGAATGGAGAGAACAAAAAATGAAATGAGATGAAAGACGTGAATGGAAGAAACAAAAATGCGAATGAAGAACAACATGCAAATAATGAACATAGATCATATACAGAACATAAGAAAAAGATAATGCAAAAGACTTACCAGAACCAAGGCGCGAAAACTTGCTGAGGAAAGAATGGCGAAACTCCAAAAACGTGATTTGCAGTTGAAGTGCAATTCGCTCAGCAAGAGGAAAAGAAGATAAAATGAAATGTAAACAATAAAATGGCGAACTTCATTCACTTAAGTGAAAATGAAAATAAAAAACCTAACTCAAGTCGTGCAATAAATTTAGGCACGAAAAGTGGCACGATTGACGAAAAACGCGAAAACATGAAGAAACGTGCCAGAAATGTGAAAAAAGTTTAAGTGTTGAAGAAAAATGTAATGGCGCTAAAATTCAGCGCCCTTGCATTTTTTGGAATTTCACTGCATGCAGGGGCGCTAAATTTTTGCGCCCTTGCATTTCTAGACTTAGTCAAATTTGCTTCAAGGGAGGAGCGCACTTTTTCAGTGCCACTGCATTTTTCGCAATCTGCAAAGTATGAACAGTGAAACGTCGCGAAAGATCTCGTTTCGAAGGTCTTCGTGAGGCGAACAAGGGGGAATGCTCGAATTGACTATTCGAGACTTGGGAATGCATTTCAAGGTGGCTTGAAAATCACTCTGTTATGCGTACTTGAACTTCACGAATCCTAAGAAACAGACAAGTTTCGTAGGGGGTTATCTGTGGAACGAGCGCTGCTAGATTCCGTGATAACACACCAAACTAAATTTCTTCCCTTAGGAAGAGGAACAAGATCCCAAGTATGATTCTTCATCAAAGAATAATATTCCTCAGCCATAGCACTATCCCACTCTGGAACACCTAAAGCATCTGAAAACTTTTGAGGATCAGTAGAAACTGCATGACTCAAAAGATTGATACCTAAAGTCTATGGACGAGTGCGGCGAGAAGTGGTGAGATTACCTGCATGAGAACCAACCTCCTTAAGAATAGTGCAAGCCCAAAGAGGCTGTGTGGGTGCAGGTTCAGGAGAAGATGGAGTTATGTCAACAATAATATCAATACCATCATCATCAAGAGCATCAACAACATCATCATCAACAACAACAACAAGAAACAAAACATCCTCTAAAGAAGAACTGGGAAGAAGGGAGGTAGAGGCCTATGATGGAGAATCCTTCAAAATGAAAGACTCGTCAAAAATAACATCACAATGAAAATGTACCTCTCGAGTGATGGAATCAAACAAACGATAACCCTTTACATCCTCAGTAGCTAACGAAGATGAACCACTAACTCTTCTTCTGCATTGCTTTTTGCCTCCTTGCTAAAATGAATGTCCATGCATCACTGCCAAATAATCTAAAGTAGGAGACCTTAGGCTTGACATGATACCAAGCCTCCTTGGGAGTCATATTCTCCACTACCTTGTGGGGCATACGGTTATGAATGTAGTTGGAACAATTGACAACCTCTACCCAAAAAGATGGAGCCATGGACCTAGACTGGATCATGCAATTGGCCATCTTCTATAAGGTTTTATTCTTCCACCCAACCACACCATTCTACTGTAGAGTGTATGGTACTGTGTGTTGATGAAGAATACCTTGAGCACTACAGAAATCCTAAAACACCCGATTGACATACTCCCTCCCATTATTTGTGAGAATCTTCTGAAGGGAATTCCCTAACTGCTTCTCCACAAATGCAAGGAATGTCATGAATAAGTGAAAAACCTCATCCTTGTACTTCAAAAAGTACACCCAAGTGCAGTAGGAGAAGTCATCAATGAAGGTAAGCACATACTTGGCCCTTGAAAATGAAGGAGTGGGAAATGACATGAGATCACTTTGCACCAACTCAAGGGGTGTTGAAGCATGTGTGGCCATACCTTTTGGAAATGAATCTCAATGATGTTTCCCAAGTACACAACCTGGGAAAATCCCATTAGAACAAGAGATCTGAGGAAAACCAATCACCAAGTATTGTGCACTCATCTACTAGAGATGTCTGTAATTTAGGTGCCCAAACTGCTCGTGCCACAACTTGCTCATAGAATCTACATGAGCAATAAAGGATTATCCTGATGAAGGATTAAATCCATAAAACTTATAGAAGAGGGCTCTATGATCAACTACTCCAATAGCAACAACCTTCTCAAGATTCTCCAACTCTCGAATAGTCACATCACTGGCAGAGAACTCAATATACCTTCCATCACCATGCTAACAAATCTGATAAATGGAGAGAAAATTTTGTGAAATATTAGGAACAAGAAGAACATCATCAATGCAACCATCCTGCATCTGAACTGAGCATGTCCCTAGAATAGGAATTTGAGAAGAGTCTCCAACTGCAATGTGAGTAATATGACTATCGAAGAGAGAATCAAGAAGATCTGCATCACGAGTCATGTGATGTGAGGCACCAGAATCAAGAATCCAATTTTCATGGGTAGAGGACAAACCTCTTGCTACAAGGGCTTGGACTTTTCCCAAGGAAGAAGACTTTGACATGGCAATGTTGTGCTTCTTTATAGCTTCCTCAAATGTTGCGAGCCTCGCAAAACAATGTGCATCGTTATTCCCCGACTTTCCACAAAAGGAACAACTTTCCTTCTTCTTCTTGGACTTGGAAGATGATTCTCCTAAGTTAGAAGGAGGAGGTACAGTCTTCTAATCATTCTTCTCCTTAGGCTTGGAGGGATTTTCACCACCTTGAGGAGAATCTGTCTTAGGCTTCTTCTTCTTCTTACCCTTGCCCTTGGAAGATTGAGCCATCAAGGAATGACTCTTAGGAAGAGCATCCATCTGGATCAAATTGGCTTGCTCCTGAGCCAATCAATCACAGAACACCTCAAAGGAAGGCATCTTATGGTCTTCTCCCATGGCATCCATAGTAGAATAGAAGGTAGAGGCAAACACTTGAAAAGGGCCTCTCATTTTTTACAAGATCAGGAATATGCACTAATCATCATTTTTGGCATGACCACACCCTTTCAGTTGTGACAAGATCAATTTGAACTGTACAAGTTAATCTTGGATAGTGGGAAAGGCATTTGGAGAGAGAGAGATGTGAGACCAGCTTCAAGTTGCAAGATTTTTAATTGGTTTACTTTCCAGTACAACAACAAGCTTATCCCATACTTCTTTAGGTGTCTCACACTTAGCAATGTGAAACAACAAATTATTAGACACATGAAGACCTATGAGCACTCTAGCCTCATCCATTTTGTTTCTATAAAAAAACTTATCAAAATCCTTAGTGAACTTGAGTTGTTCGGCATCCAACATTTGCCAAAGCTCCCAAGATTGCAACAATTGTGAAATTTTGAGTTTCCATGTGTGATAGTTGTGTGGGGTAAGTGGTTCAATTCTTAGTTTTGACATAATATACAAATGAACACAAAGGAGAGCAATATGCTACTTATACCGCTCTCCCCCTCCCCCCAAAAAAATGAACAGAACCAACTATTTGTAATTTCCCAAAATAAATTTTACCAAAAAAAAGACAAATTGGAGCTAAGAATTCAAGCTACGATAGATGGCAAAATTTAAAGCTGCAATTTTGGGGGCAAAATTTTTCAAAAAAATACCTCAACCAAGCTCCAATCACACCTTTTGCAAGTTCCTCCATGCCAAGTGAATGATCAAGCAACGAAACACCCACACGCTTGACTCCTCACGTGAGCCTTGAATCACACCAACACAACAAAGCAGAGGGTATTTGAATGGCTAAAAGAATCCACACGCAGCTCCAATGTGTGATATATATCCCCAGCCAAAAAAAAAGTGAATTTTTCACCCTCAGTAAAAGAAGGAAACCCTATTTCGCTCAAATGAGAAATCTTTCCAAGCAAGGGAATCATGCCCAGCAACAAAATCACATCTCCTCTCTACAAAATCGTTCCTCCAATAAATCAAAATGCCTTCAATAAAAGAGAAACATGACAAGTGAATGGCAGAATCAACAACTTCCAGTCAAAAAAAAATCTCGTTCCAGCAACCAATCGACCCTTCAACAACGAACTTGCTAGTCAATGGAAAATCAACCTCCAAACAGGAAAAAACAATGCCTCCTTTGAAGCAGTCATTTTTCCCAGCAACAAATAATTTTCTACCAAAAAAATAGGCCCCTGATTTGAATCGCTGCCAACAATGTGTGAAGTCCTCCCAATGAAGCTTTATAAAGCCTCCAAGGAAAATCGAAGGCTTCAAATAGTAAAGAAAATCACCCCCTCCAAATTGAGATTCACATCCTCTGATGAAAATCGTGGTCTCCAAAACAAACAAACAAAACACCTTTTCTGGAAAAAAAATTCACGCCTTCAGGAGAATGCACCTCCCACACTCAACAAGTGCCAACCTCTTCAAATTTGTAGAGAAGAAAAATAATGCTGGTGAAAATTCCTTTCAGTCTACAAATTTGCAGCAATCAATCTCCAAAGCACCAATACGTCAATTCTCACTTCTCACTTGGCAAAAACTCTCAAGGAAGGTGGTTGCAGTAGAACTACTCTGATACCATGTTGGAGCACCCAGGAGCAACTGCACACCAAAATAAACCTTCATGAAAGAGAAGCAACACGAGATGCTATTTCACCAAGAGTGAAAAGAAAATGTATTGAGAGACATGAAAAACATAATGTACAGAGTGCCTTAAAAAGGCATGAAAAAAAAGGTGATGGGTGAGAAACTTCTCAACACGGGAAAAACTACCCTGAATAACAAATGCACTATTAACTTAAGTAAACTTAAGAAGGAAAAATATTCACTCTAACAATGAGAAATAATTTCCTACTTGAGAAGGTATTCATCTATGGACTGGGTGGCAAAATAGTTCTCAACTAGATAATGCCATTTTTCATTTGAGTTTTGGTCTTTTGGACCCCTTTCATTTTTGTGTTGTGTTTGATAGATTGGGTTGTACTTTTTTATTGATTCATATTACTTCTTGTGTTTGACTAGATTTATTATCAATTAATCTTATAAGAATATTATTTGTAGAGAGTTAAGTATACCTTATTGTATTAATTATTGATTTGTAATACTTATTATTACATGCACATGTATACATTAGTACATATATTACCGATATTTATACATTTTTTTACTAGTTACAAATCTTAATTAGGCACCCAAGGGATGAAAGAATAGCATCAAAGTATAGTATTCTAGTAACCATGAATTCACCGAATTCAAAAATTGTTTTCGTATCCTTCCTCATATTATCAGCATAAGAAGAATTTAACTATACCCCATCCTAACCCCTATACATATAGAAAATATTTCCATTATGAGCTTAACACAAAGTTCTTCAAAGTTGAAGATCTCTAGAGCACTAGGTAAATATTCCTAGAATGTGTTAGATGACTCTTTTTCATATTAACCATAGTCTAGTCTTGATCTCAAGGGAAGAGTGAAAATCCTGTCAAGGTTAGTTGGCAACTAAAATTTTGATCTTGTATTAACTATCACACTCTTTGTATCCATATTATATTTTTAAACTATAATACTATTATCTTGCATAGGAGAGGGATGGACAATGAGGGAGTTTTTCATATCTTTCAAAACCTTAGAGGTGCAATCTCTAGCATCAATATTGAGTAATTCATTTGGAGCAACATAATGATGCCTTTCTACAAAAAACCTCCAAGTGGGTCTATTGAAATCAATGCCAAAAGTTATAAGAAACCTCTTATCACATCAGAAGGCTATATGTGTGCAAGTGAAACATCGTCTACACTTAATATCCACTTTCCCTAAATCCACTAGTTGCCTTGAACTTCTATTGTGAACCTTCAAGATAAAATCTTTAGGGAGCTCCTTTTGATTTATTTTTGTAGAAATAAAGAAAAGAACATTAGTGAATGTTTTATTAGCACTTGGTGATCTCACAATAGTGTGTCCTACTTTTTGGTCTAAGTGGAACACTCAAATAAACATTTTTTTTATCACTTATAGCAAGAAAACCATTAAGAATTTGAAGTTTATGTGAACTATTAATTTTTTAGATTTTCTTGTGTAGATTCTAAATATGTAGTTTATAAAAAAATTACAAATAATTTTCTCATTTTTTAAAACCTTTTTTAGAAATAAGATATTTAAATTCGTGATTTCTTAAACATGTGCATATTTTTATATTTTTTTAAAATATTTTATTTATTATCAATTTTAATTCAAATCAATTATAGTTTTAGATAAATATTATGTTCCATGTCTTATTGGAAACTCATTAATATTTTGTTCTAGCAATTGATAATTTCCTTGCAATGTCTACAGTAATATTGTTAGCTATGAGGAACTCTACCAACGTAGAAAGGATAGTCTTTCATTTTATTATAGATAAGAAGAAATATGAACCAATGTATTTCTAGTTTTCTTTGCATCATCTCCCTCTCATAACTATTGAAGTACAATGTCTTCATCAATTGAAATGGATGAAGGAAGATAAAATCTCTATTTTGCATACTATGAAGAGGGATAATGTATGTAGAAGACACTATAATAATGATAGTGCCAATAGAACAAGCCCTAGTCCTAGTTACATAGTAGTTAAACTTCAAGTGCACAACCCTAAGTAATTCCCAATAATGAACCATATCTATATATATCATCCAAGGGTAAACATCAATTCATTGATCATTTATACTCAAATTTATGAATGATTACGAGCTATATTTTTCTTTTGTAAACCTTCATTTAGATCAAAGCCTACTCTAAAAGGTTGTAACTACTTACATGAAAGGAATACATTCAAAAACTAAAATGGGGGACTTGTAGGAAAAGCATTATCCCATTACTTTGGTTGGAAAAGGATTCAAGTGAGGGGCTAAGATTTATTATATCCTTACGCTCATGGCCTATTGAACCAAATTTGATTTTGTGTTGTATAACTAATAACATAGGAATGGAACCAAAATAATTAGTCTCATGAAAAATATTTTAGGACTCATTTCTTCGGTTATTATAACTTATTGTTGTGTACAAGATCTCTCACAAAAATAAAACCAATTTTGTATGCATACATCTAGTCATTGGTTACTTTAAACCCCTTCCAAGCTACACATGCCAAAGTAAATTTTATGCATTATAGAAATAATGATTTTTAGTGTATGATTTTCTATTAATTAAAATAATAGAATTATACATTTCATAGACTTAAGAACCTAGTAGTTTATTTTTGATTGTTTGTAGACAACTTTTCCTAGAACTTAAGAAGGTTATTTTCCTAGATGATGATGTTGTGAATGATTACATCTTATTTTTTCTTCTATAATCCCTCATTTATATCATAGCTTACTATTAAAAAATTGTAATGAGTTATAGAAGGCATGCTTTCAAAAATCTATAATGGAAAACTAATGGAACAAATATGATCCTAATGCTTTAATCAAAATGTGATTCTAGTGATAAACCAATATTTAATATATCCTTACACCCATGGATCATTAAGAGAAAAATGATAAGGTGTTGTAGAACTAATAACACAATGATGGCACCAAAATGATTAATCTCCAAAAGAAATATTGTAAGGATCATTTACTTTAGTTGTTGTAACTTATCGCTAAAATATCTCACAAAAAACAAATTTTGAATGCATACATATAGTAATTGATTATTTTTAAACCATCATAACAAATTGGTTGAATATTGTCACCATCGCAACAAAAAGGACAAATCTTGTTACTATCATAACAAAGGACACGTGCAAAAAGTTACTTTCAAGAATGTATTTCAGTCTCATGATACTTGTGGATCATCAATAGGGTTGAGCTTATAAACCAACACACTCTAAACGTTGACCACTTAAATAGATGGCATGGGTCCACTTAACCCATCCCATTTTTTGTTTGTCATTTTTGTTCACATTCAAACTCTTTCCACGCTATTTTAAACTATTTCTCCCACCCACCCGTGTACAACACTGTGGAAGCTCTTGTGCTACAAAATTTTTGGTGATGCCAATAAAGTATTTGGTTGCATCTCATGGAAAATAGCAGTTGCAGTGTAAGAAAATATGAATTACAGTTTGAAATGCTTTGGCATATGTATGTGAAATTTTGAGGAATAGATGAGGCACGTGAACTATTTGAGAGAACATTCTCTAAGATTGTAAATGATTGCAAGATATACACAAAATGGATTTGTTAATTAGGTTTTAAAATGTCTCATCCAAATTCATCTGATGAGTATAAAGCCAAATTTCATGGTCTATGCCAACATCATCACAACTCCTGTAAGGGAGCTTCAGATTAGCGTATAGCCACTAATCAAAGTGAAAGGGAAGAGTATTTTTATCTAAAATTATGGTTGGAAATGGGTTGTTCCTAGTAGAAATCTATGCAAAATGATGAATAATAGACAAAGAACATGAATTGTTTTATGAAACATCTCAAAAGATACCATCTTGTGAAAGCCATGGTTGTAGAGTATGCATAAAATGGATTTTTTGAATAGGTTTAGAAAATTTTAAACAAATTCATTACATTGAAATTCCAGAACCTTCCCCCACATCCATCTTGTTTACAATTTAGAACATTATTTTTATTTATAATAATAATGGGACACGGCTAATGTGTAGACAAAATGCACCTATGTACATAAAAAAATGCATGAAACCATACATAAAAACATCCATATAAAAATACATGACATGACTAGACAACATAATGTGAGGCCTGCCAGACAAATGATAAAAGTGACGAAACTAACAAATGGATGGAAACGTCACAACGAGGGAAGCGAGGAGGTGTCTCGTCGCAATGAATTACGTCAATGTTTTTCACCTTATGCAAGAAGTTATCCATTCACCACAGGTGGGAAGAGCGTTGATGTGATTAAGACATGCATTTTAAATTTTAACATGTATTATTCATGGAAAACACTCTATGTTTTGGGGTTTCTCATTCTATAGGTTGAAAGAAAAATGTTGTCCAAAGCAAGAGGGCATTTCAAGCAGGGGAGACAATCAACTGAGTTGAGGTGAGGGGTTTGTAACCGACTGTATGCACATAGGTGTGTTTTTGTTTGTTTTTATGTATGGTTTCATGCATTTTTGTATGTACATAGGTGCATTGTTGTTGTGGGTTGCATTTTTCTCAGTGTTTGCAACCTAGAATTTTAGAAAATAGTATGAATTTCTTCAAAATATTTTGTTATTAAGATCGTAGGAATGTAAAGAAATGCATACCTTTTTATAAACACTCATTGTTTTCCAACAACCTTTAACACTCTCTGTTGTTGGCTCTTTCATTCTGTAGGTTGAAAGTGAAAGGTTGGAGAGTGGAGTTGCAAGTGGGGGAGAGGAAAAACTAACAAAAGTGATGTGAGGTGTTTGTAACTGATTGGGTTGTTACTTATAAAGGGTTTTAAAACATTATGTGGGTTGTTTTCTGTAAAAGGTTTTCAAATGTTAAGTGGGTTTAGGGTTTCAGAAAACCTAGTGATTTGCAACCTAGAATTACAAAACAGTATGAATGTCTTGAAAATATTTTGTTATTTAGATCATAGGAATGTAATGATAGGCATCGTTTTGTAAATACCCAGTGTTTTCCCACAACCATTAACACTATGAGTTGTCAGCTTTTCGATTCTACAAGTTGAAAGTGAAAGGTTGGAGAGCAAGGGGAGACCAAAAAAACATCTGAAGTGAGTTGAGGGGTTTCTAACCATTTGGGTTGTTAGTTGTAATGGGTTTTAAAACATTATGAGGGTTTTTGTTTGCAAATTGTTTTCAAACTTTAAGTGGGTTGTAGGTTTTGTAAAACCCAGTGTTTTGCACCTTAGAATTTTACAAAAAGTATGAATGTCTTGAAAAGATTTTATTATTTAGACCTTAGGAATGTAATGAAAGGCATTTTTTATAAACACCCATTTGTTTTCCAAGAACCATTAACACTTTGTGTTTCACCACTTTCAACAAGTTTATTCATTATTGGCAATAATGGCAAGAAATTGGTGTTCTTGCTATTTGTAATGCACACATACATATACATGATTAAAAACCACAAGGGTTTGGGTATGTTGTGATGCAGGTTGTAATTTTATAAACACCCAATTTTTTCCATTTCATTGCATTGCACATCTCTCAAACTGAAAGCATTACTTCACATTGCATAACTAATAAGTAGATGTTGATAGATAGATGACAAAATTTAAATTACAATATAGTTTTTTTACAAAGTCAACCTAAAAGCAGTTATGCAATTACTTCACATTGCATAGCTAATAAATTTACCCACAACTATAGTGATCTCCACCTACGCAACCAAGTACTATTCTCAAATATATTAATTCCTTCATTCTAGAGTGGTAATTGCAGCTGCCAATTGTATTTTTTTGTCATGGAATTCCATGAAACCACATTTGTTTGAGGTATTTTTTCAAACAGTTAACTGCATTATCTATGAAAGCATAATAGTAAGCAAAAACATAGACAAGGCAGTGAATTGTTTGAAAAAGTGGCTCAAAGAAATGTGGTCTCATGGTCAATGGAATGCCATGCCAAGCCATAGACAAGGAAATGTATGATTTATTATCTATGGATTGCCATTATGTTTTGGCAGACATATACTCATCTCCCATTTTTTTTTCCAAAATAATTGTAGATAGTTAGAGTGATAGTTGCAAATATATGATGATAATTAGAGTGATATTTGCAAATGGAGACCCCCTAACCAAATTTTGTTAGAAAATCAGAAGCACCTTATTTAACAAGCAAGGAATTTTGGCTCACAGATATATATTGTTATCTTTAGTAGATGTATCAACAATATATTCTGAAACTATACCCACAACTATAGGGAACTCCACCTATGCAACCAAATACTATTCTCAAAGATATTAATTCATTCATACTAAAGTGATAATTACAACTTCCAGTTGCATCTGTTTGTCATGGCATTCCAAGAGACCACATTTTTTTGAGACATTTTTTTCAAATAGTTCATTTCCTTGTCTATGAAAGCATATTAGTAAGCAATAACATAGACAAGATAGTGAAATTTTTGAAAAATGCCTCAAAGAAATGTGGTCTCATGGTGATTGGAATACCATGACAAGCCATAGACAAGGCAATGAACTGTTTGTATGTATGATTGCTCATATATGGCTTGCCATTGTGTTTTGGTAGACATATACTCACCTCACACTGTGTTTTCCAACTTACAATCATACAATGCATGCTTATGGTTGTTGGAAAATATTGTGTGTTTACTATCAAAGCATAATAGTAATTCTAGATTGTCATGGCATTCCAACACCATGGTGATTGGAATGACATGACAAGCCATAGACAAGGAAATGAACTATTTCTATGTATGATTGCACTTATCTATGGCATGCCACTATGTTTTGGCAGATAGATACTCACCTTACACCAATTTTTCCAAATTGCAATCATACTATGCATGTATATGGTTGTTGGAAAATATTGTGTGTTTACTATCAAAGCATAATAGTAAATCTAGATTGTCATGGCGTTCCAACGCCATGGCAATTTGAATGCCATGAAAATCCATAGACAAGGAAATGAACTGAACATTTCTATGTATGATTGCTTATCTATGGGTTGCCACTATGTTTTGGAAGACATATACTCACCTCACACTATGTTTTCAAACTTGTAATCATATTGTGCATGTATATGCTTGTTGGAAAAAATGGGTGTTTACTATCAAAGCATAATAATAAATATGGATTGTCATGGCATTGCAACACCATGGTGATTGGAATGCCATGGCAAGCCATAGACTAGGCAATAAACTATTTCTATTGCTTGCCTATGACTTGTCATGGAATTCCAAGACCATGGTGTTGGAATGCCATGAAAATCCATATTTAATATTATTATTTGATATATTTTTTCAACAATCCATATTTACTATTTAGCCATGGTGTTGGAATGCCATGACAATCCATATTTACAATTATGCTTTGATAGATTTTTGGCAAGCATGTGTAGCTTGTTCAAAAGAACTTGTTTTAGGATTTTAGCCATAGTAGCAAGGTAGTGAACTGTTTGATAAAATGCTTTGGTAGACATGTATGAAAATGTGGTAGCATAGACAAGGTAGTGAACTTTTTGATAAAATTCCTAAAAGAAATGTGGTCTTGTGGTGATATTTTTTCATTGCATAGCTACTTCAATTTCATCTGCATATGCAAGTATTGTTTTTTACTTGCATCTATTGCTTCATCCACTATTTGAGAAAATAAATAAATATTGCAATACATTTATGAAAAAAATAAAAAGGTATTAGTTACATGAATACTATTTTCTAAACCTACATATTGGTAAACACTATGTAAGGTTAGAAAGGAAAATATCTAACAATTAATTGAAGATTTAATTAATAAACAGAGAAACTAAAACACACATAGAATAAATTATAACATAGAGAATTTAACATGGTTCACCCAATCCAAGCTACATCCACACAATCTCCCACTTGGAGAC
The DNA here is from genome assembly GCA_007258455.2 of Sequoia sempervirens. Taxonomy (NCBI): domain Eukaryota; kingdom Viridiplantae; phylum Streptophyta; class Pinopsida; order Cupressales; family Cupressaceae; genus Sequoia; species Sequoia sempervirens. Next base: position 55,943 of record VDFB02097925.1, read on the forward strand.
TGATCCTAGATGACACTACTGCACTTACAGCTCCCACTAGAAATAAGTACCTTGGACCCTACTGCTCTGTTATACTTGAATTCAACCTTGAAGGCCAACTGAAGCTAAAGAGGAGCTCAACTTCTCCCTTATCACCGCCTTCATAAACATATCCACTGGATTGGCATTTGTATGTATCTTGTCCAACTTGACCTATCCATCTTCCAACACCGACCAAATGAAATGATATCTCAACTATATTTGTTTTGTTTTAGAATGCAAGGAAAAATTATTTGCAAGATGTATAACACTCTAGTTGTATGTAAACAAGTAATTTCCAACCTGTTGTTTTCCCAACTCATCCATGAAAATTTGCAGCCATATCATCTCCTTTGTTGCCTCTATTGCAGCAACATACTCTGCCTCTGTGGTGGATAAAGCAACCACCTTTTGCAATCGAGAAATCCAACTCATTGTTATCCCACCAACTATAAATACATAACATGTACTCCACCTGGTATCTATATCCCCTACCAAATTTGAGTTAACATAGCCTTTTAAATCAGTATTAGAGCCCCCAAAACATAAACATTTATTGGATGTACCTCTCAAGTACCATATAATCCATTCTACCGCATTCCAATACTCAACTCTGGGATAACTCAAATACCTGCTAACAACTCCTACGACATGTGCAATATCTGGTCTCGTGCATACCATGGCGTACATTAAACTGCCTACAACTGAAGCATATGGTACCTTGGACATTTTTTCTTCCTCCTCTTGTGTCTTTGGACACATATCCTTAGTCAATTTAACATGACTAGGCAAAGGTGTGCTAACAGCTTTTGCATTCTCCATATGAAATCTCTGCAACACCTTTTCAACATAATTAGCCTGAGATAAAAACAATTGTCTATTTTTCCTATCTCTACAAATTTTCATACCAAGGATTTGTTTTGCTGCCCCCAAATCCTTCATAGCAAAATATTTTGCTAACTGTTGTTTTAGCTCACTTATGTGATCCATGTTAGACCCTGCTACAAGCATGCCATCAACATATAAACATAAAATAATGTAGTTGTCATTATCCAACCTCTTAAAATAAACATAATGGTTAGAATTACACTGGTTATAGCCTTGCTCAGCCATAAAACTATCAAATTTCAAGTACCATTTTTGAGGTGCTTGCTTCAATCCATATAAACTTTTCTTCAATCTGCACACTAGTTTCTCCTTAACTTTGACCTCAAATCCTTGTGGTTGTTCCATATGTATTTCCTCTTCCAAATCACCATGGAGAAAGGTTGTTTTAACATCAAGTTGTTATAAATGCAAATCTTCAGCAGCCACAACACTTAAAACAATACAAATAGAAGTCATTTTAACAATTGGAGAAAAAATCTCATCAAAATCAATACCCTTTTTCTGTGCAAATCCCTTTACAAGTAATCTGGATTTAAATCTCTTCTTACCTACATCCTCCTCTTTCAGCCTATAAACCCATTTGTTTGGTAAAGTATTTTTACCTGCAGGCAACTTGCATAATTCCCAAGTCTGATTTTTCAGCAAGGATTCCATTTCTTCTTCCATTCCATTCTCCCACTGAACCTTGGTATCCACCTACATAGCTTCATCATAATATTTTGGTTCACCAGCATTAGTTAACAAAATAGTATACAAAGAGGGAGAGAGTCTTTCTAGAGGTCTACTTATCCTTAAAGATCGTCTAATAGGAGTTTGTGGTATTTGTTATTGTTGTTGCCCAGCATGAGGAACCATTGAAACATCATTGTTTGGAATATCATCCAACACTACATAATCATTTTCTTTCTTTTCATGTTGCAGCAACAAATCTTTGTACAAAACTTTCTCATTGAATATGACATCCCTACTTCTCACAATTTTTATATTTTTAAAATCCCAAAGCCTATAACCAAATTCATCAATGCCATATCCAACACATATACATTTTTTTTATTTTGCATCAAGCTTGGTTCTATTTTCAAAATCTACATGTGCAAATGCTTCACAACCGAAGGTTTTGAGAAAAGAATAACTCACCTTCTTACCTTTCCATGCTTCCTCTGGAATACCACAACTCAAAAGATTAGAGGGACCTCTATTAATTAAATAAACAACAGTGTTTACAGTCTTTGCCCACATTTTTAAAGGCAGCCTAGCATGCAATCTCATAGTCTGTGCACGCTCCATTATTGTTCTATTCATGTGCTCAGCCACTCCATTTTCATGTGGAGTCTTTGGAACCATTTTCTACCTACGAATGCCATTAGAGGAACAATAATCTTCAAACTCTTTGCTGCAATACTCACCACTATTATCAAATCTGAGGCATTTTATCTTTTTACCTGTCTCATTCTCAACCAAGCTTCTCCATTTTTTAAAAGTTTCAAATATATCATATTTTTGCCTAAAGAAATAAATCCATACCTTCCTAGTTGCATCATCAGTGAATGTAACATAATATAGAGAGCCACCGAGAGAGGATACTTGATCTAGTCCCCATACATCCATATGCACAAGCTCCAATTTCTCATCTTTCTTTTGCTTCCCATCCTTGAGAAAAATTGCTCTCTTTTGTTTTCCATACACACAACTTTCACAGAAATCCATATTAACACATTTTAGACTTGGTAAAACATTCTTTGAATGAAGTACTTTCATACCTTTTGCACTCATATTCCCAAGTCTATTATGCCATAGTGCTGATTCAGAGTCCACAACAACTGTATGATCTTCTACCTGCTGAACTGCAGCAACTATTCCTGAACATTGACATTTTTATGTAACAATTAAAGTAGAAGGAACAATATGACCTGTACAAATATATAAGGTGCCTACTTTCACACCTTTTTCTACCACTAAGGCACCCTTTGTGACCTTCCAATTTTTATCACTAAATGTAACAACACAACCTTCATCATCTAGTTGCCCTACTAAAATTAACTTTTTGCTTAACTTTGGAACATGCCTTACCTCATGTAGTAGCCAATGATTCCCATTCTTCAACTTAATGTTGATTCTTCCCTTTCCAACAATCTGACAAGGTTCATTATCTCCTAAATAAACCAGCCCAAAATCCCTTTGGACATAATCAAGAAAATAACTTCTATGGGGGGTAGCATGAAATGAAGCCCCTGAATCTAACACCCAAGAATCATTAGCATTATCAAGGGAAAGAATCAAAGCATCCTCATCAGATTTATTACTTACAACATTTGCCTCTTTACTTCCTTCCTTTTTGTCTCCTTCTTTATTTTTTTGAGACCAGCAATCTTTCTTTAAATGACCTGGCTTACCACAATACCAGCAATCCCTCTTGTCTCTAGATTGGGACATTTTTTCCTTTGATTTTCCTTGTGACTTCCCATGATTTCCAAAATTGTTTCTTCTCTCCTTTGTTCTTCCCCTACTTTCTGCATTCAAAACACTACCTGATGTGGATGTTTCACCTGAGCTTTTCCTATGAATTTCCTCGCTCAAAATAACACCAACAAAATTATCAAATTTTAATTTATTCAAACCAGAAACAAAATTGCTAACAACCATTACCTAGCTATTCCAACTTTTAGGCAAAGAACATAGAATCAAAAGAGCCCTAACTTCTTCATCAAAGTTTACTTTTATAGAAGTTAATTGACTGGTGACCGTATTAAACTCATTTAAATGATCAATAACTGACCCACCTTCTACCATTTTCATATTAAATAAATGCTTCATAAGAAATACCTTATTCAAAGCGGAAGGCTTTTCATATAACTTCACCAGGGTTTCCATCAACTCTTGAGTTGTCTTTGTTGTTGTAATATTGAATGCCACCGATTGTGCCAGGCATAAACGAATACTACCAAGAGCATTTCTATCCAAAATCTCCCAGTCCTCATCAGACATTGTTGTGGGTTTCTTAGTTTTCCCTTCCAATGGCTACCATAAATCCTTCTAATAGAGGTAGTCCTCCATCTGCATCTTCCATAACTGATAGTTCTTCCCATTAAACTTCTCAACCTTCTTACCCTCGTCTATCATTACTCCCACTCAACTGTGAGACCTTCCTACAAACAATAATTGAAACACAATCCGCTCTGATACCACTTGTAAGGCTAGAAAGGTAGATATCTAACAATTAAATGCAAATTTAATTAATAAACAGAGAATTTAAAACACACATAAAATAAATTATAACACAGAGAATTTAACGTGGTTCATCCAATCCAAGCTACATCCACCAAACCGCAACCATTCAATAATTTTATTATCTAGTGCAAAAACCTATTACAATCTTGTGAATAATCATGTTTTTCATCATACTGTAACCCCCATCCGACCCCCCTTTTAACAAGCTTAGAAGCTTCTAGATTAGGGTTCTACAAAATTGGGTTTTTTTCTTTTTTCGTTGATTTTTCCCTTTTTCGGTGACGACGCGAAAAAGTAGGAGGAAAAAATTTTCTTAGGGCCTGTTGCTCCCAAACCCCCGCCCGGGGCCTGACCCAGCCTCGGACCCTGGGAAGGATACATTTCGAAATGTACAGTATAGCATGGTCAGTCGCCACATACCAACACACTAGGTGTTATAAAACTGCAACCCATTAACTATTGTAAAATTAGATCTAATTGCAAAAAAAGAGAATCAGTTGGGTGGAGACATGAAAGTATTATTTGAAACATATGAATTATGTAATCATAAATACACTTTTTGCAAATAACTTGTTAAAAGAAACATATGGATTATGTAATCATAAATATACTCTCAAAGTTGGGAAAAAAGCAATTGCAAAGGTACATAAAAGTATTCAATAAATTCAAAACTCTATCCCTTTTCCTATAACAAATCCAAGAAAATCCCAAAAATATTTGTTATGAGAATTCTATGACATGCTAGTAATAAAAAATAAGAGGGCGTACTAGAAAGTATGTAATTAAAAAGGAATCTACTCTAAAAACACTTGGGAAGAAGCAAGCCAATGTGAATGAGATAGATAATGTATTGACTAAAGAGGTTGTTCATGCTCATGAGAAGTTGAGGACAAAGCATGTGTAGTATGTGCAAGGGGAAAATGAAAATGCAGAAGTGGATTAACTTGAAAGGTTTTGTATTGCATATGAATTTGTGCAAGCAAAGAAAGAGAGAGATGATGCTATAAGTAGAGTTGAATAAATGAAGCCAAGCATTCTTGAAGTTAGCAATTCTATGGAACAAATACAATTGGAAATGGATGATAAGGAAAAGGAAAAATCAAATCTAAGTGTAGAAAAAGGGAATCAGTTGGGTGGAGGCATGAAAGTCTTATTTGAAAAGGTAGACAAGTTCTATAATAAGCTTTCCAAGATAAACATCTACATACTCTAATGATAAAGACACTACAAAAACTCACCTAAAAGCAACTGCAAAGACATATTAAAGTATTAACGAAATTCCAAACTCTATCCAAGAAAGGGTTGTTGTTGTCCTAAGGGTTGATGAGGGATCAACTTATATAAAGCTTGAAGTAAAAGATATGAAAAGAAGTTAGAAGATCATGAAAAGGAATAGTAGGGGGTGTTAAGAGGCCAGAGGAGTGGTGACAAGGAAAAACATACTAATGATCAATTTGTAGATGGAAAAGTAATAGTTGGAAGTGTTGAAAGTGGAGCAAAACAACTAAAGACTAAAATTAACCAATTAGAAAAGGAATTAAAACAATAATCCATCATGGTCAAAAGAAGAGGAGCTTAATGATGTTTGGAGAGAGTTGCAATAAAAAAGACAACAATTTGATAAAACATAGACAATAATGAAAGGTGTTGCCCACGAAGAAGGGTGCATGGAGACATTAGAAAAATAGTGTTTCCAAGAACCTGGAAAAGTTTCTAAGTTGAAGGATGATATCAAGCTCCTTGAGGCTCAATTAGGAAATGTTCAATTTACCTATAACAGTCCTGCAAATCATTTTGATAGGTCAGAATTCAAAGGTGTTGTTGCACAACTTATAAAAGTTTAATATGCCACAACAATAGATGCATTGGAGGTTGGTGGAGGAGGGAATTTTTGTAATGTGGTAGTGGATATGGAATAGACAAAAAGCTCCCACTTCAAATAGGACATCTACATACAGGAGTAATGATTATCCCTTTAAACAAAATCCAAGACCATACCATTTCCTCAAGAACTCAACAACCACCAGCCAAATTGGTGAGCAATGGAAACACAATGTTGCCACTCTCTCTTGTTGCATATGAAGATGAAATTGAAGCAGCTATGTAATTTGTATATTGTAGTGCATGAGTTTGCAACAATTCATATGCTACAAAGGGGACATTTTTCAATCAAGTGGTCTTCTTAGTGGTGGAAGTCACAGGCGAGGAGGTGAATTGTGAAGGTGCATTCATGCATTGTATCAGGAAAAGTCTCAATGTGTTATTCATCAAAACATGCTAGCAAGAATTGAAGCAGAAATTGCAACATGGTTGCCATTGGAAAAGAGGCTTTCACATTTGAAATCTCACCTACACTCGAAGTCCTATGATCTTTCTCTTTTTGAAAATAGACATCACAAAAATGAGCATCATACATTGATTGAATTGGTTGCTAGAGTGGAAAAAAGGCTACAAATGTGCAAGCTTGAAGCGTTAACAAAAGATGAACATCACAATACATGTGTTCCTCAACTTTCTACCCTTCAAAAGGCAATGCAAGATTACAGTTTCATTTTAAATATTAATATTTGTAAAATGTTGGAATTAATATATGAAAGGTAATGCTTTACACAAGAATAAGAGAGAGGTAGCTGGGATTTTCTACCATGGTCCTTGTATTGGGAGAAGGGAGAAGTCTGTTAACTTCCATCGTATTAAATAAATGAGGAGATGTTTGGAATCTGTGTAGGTTTCATAAAAGGATCTACTGAGATCCTACACTACGTTTTCCAACCTGCAATTATTCAGTGCATTTTTAATACCTTCATATGTTTGTAACTCCACCCCGAACTCTACACCCTTGAGCATTCAACAAGAATGGAGAAGTGAATCACAACCTAGTGTGTTTTCCAACTTACAATTATTATGTGCATTTTTTGTTCCAAATGTATAGAGATATTCAAATACAATGTTTACTCAAACTAAGGGTTGTTATAAAATATGAAGGTGAACTTCAATACATTGTTTTGTTACACTCTGCATAACAAAAAGTGCTCATTGAACAAGAATTGAGAAGTGAGTCACAACCCTATGTGTTTTCCTTCTTGCATTTATTTTGTGCATTTTCTATTCCAAATGTATGACAATGTTTTGCTGAAAGTAAGCGTTGTTATAAAATATGAAGGTGAAATTCAATACATTGTTTTGTTACACTCTTCATAACAAAAAGTGCTCATTGAACAAGAATTAATAAGTGAGTCACAACCTTGTGTGTTTTCCACCCTACAACTATTTTATGCATTTTATGTTCCAAATGTATGACAATTTTGAAATGGAATGTTTGATGAAAGTAAGTGTTGTTATAAAATATGAAGTTGAACTTTAAGACACTTTTTTATACTCTACATAATAGAAAGTGCCCATTGAACAAGAATTGAGAAGTGAGTCACAACCTTGTGTGTTTTCCATCCTGTGGCTATTTTGTGCATTTTTTGTTCCAAACGTATGTCGATATTGAAATGGAATGTTTGTTGAAACTAAGGGTTGTTATAAAATATGAAGGTGAAATTCAATACATTATTTTGTTACACTCTACACAATAGAAAGTGTTGGTGTAGGAGCACACGAGTGCATAGGCGATCAACACCACCCAAAAAAAAAAATAGTTTGATTTCTAGTTTTTTGTTTGTTTGTTCTAGTTGGTGTTCTTTGGCATTTCTCAAGTTTGCAAGACTTCAATGACAACAAGAATGGTAAGAATCAACTTTCCTCAACAATGGTAGCATTAACTTCTCATTTAGTACCTTTACCACACCCCCATGGGTGCTTGGTCTATTTGTGGTGGGCTAGAGAGATGTGTTGTGTTCATGTTACCTTTAACCACCATCTCGCGATACACAGTTGGAAGGCCCATGATAGTGTGGGGCCCTTGCAATCCCATGGTGGGGAGTCTGAAGGTCCACATTCATGTGGGAACCGCTACCCCGTAGTCAAGATCTAAACTATCTATGGTATTGCAATCAGTGTTTGGCGTAGTAGTTAAAGGCAACAACTACCCCATGACCATTAATAGGAGGTGTGGTAGGATTGTGGTATGATATGTTAGTTGTAGATCTTGTTAAAAATCCAAATTTGCACCCCTCTTCCAAGTTGTGAAAGAACTCAACAAATTTGGAGCAACATGGGACTACTTTTAGGCTGTGGATATCCTATCATGAAAGTGGACCTCCAAATTATGGGCTAGCTCCCCTTTTGGTGTCACCTAAACTACTGCTTGCCAGGAAAAGGGGAGAAAGAAACATGAAAAGAAAACTAAACCCCTATAGTGATGCACCTAATTTTATTTCTCAAACCTATACAACTACTTTAACACATAATTTCATCAAAAAACTCAACTTAACTAACACAACTCAGATCTTTTAACATATCAACGCATAAGTGTTTTGCAAGGAGGCTTGGTTCTCTTAACATTTCTGAAGGAAAGGAAATATTTCACAACTAAAAGACTAATTGAAAAACCACATAGCTTACAACCTATAGAAATATATGTTAATTCTATCTAAAGGTGCTAAAGTGAGACAAACACGAAGGAGTTACCAAAACTCACAAGAACATTCATCAATCAACACACTGGACACAATGAGATAGCTTCAAAGAAGGTAAAAACTGAATTTTATTAATAAAAATGGTGTTACATACTGCTATACATGTCTGATACTGAGCCACAATGTTGTCTCCTACTAAAAGAGCTCCAAAATAAGCTACAATGCCTATAGAAAGAAAGAAAGAAATCCCTAAAACCTAAGTTAGGAGATACTTAAGTAATTTGAAACAACTGCTTTACACATGTCCTTCTAGAAACCCTAGTCGGATGCAACATAAAGGCCAAAAAAGAACCTTCCAAAACTCCTCCAAAAGGTCATCAAAATGCAAAAAATTCAAGCCATGACTTGACCCACCAAAAAAGCATGACAAAAATGCCTCCAAAATGGTCCCATTTCCTCCAAAAACCCAGTCAAAGACAACTTTCACACTTTTCACATGTTGGTCAATATCATTATGTCTTGAAGCCTGTTTTGACCCATGTTTTAATTGTTCAAACATGTCTTCAACCCGTTCTTTCACATGCACTTGGTGTGTCTACAAAAGCATAATAACATTTTGACTTATACATATCAACACAAGCTTTTTTCAATTTTTCATTTAAAATAACATTTAATTAAATGGCTTATAATCACACCATTTAACTAAATGTTTTACATTTTGAAAGTAAAATGTTAAAAATGAAAACTTGAGCTCAAAAATATCCCCTGACTTATACATTAAGGACAAATGCTATCAATTTTGCATCATAAATAATCTTTTCCTAAGTGATTTATAAAAATCATTTTGTAAAAATTATACATTAGAGGGGTAATGCAAAAATAAAGCAAGGAAAACTCTTAATAAAGTGATTACACACATCACTTAGCCAAATTCCCCAAGCACATACCCACAGGGTATTAGAGAGATGCAAAATAAATAAAAACAAAGGAAAAAATCCTTTCTCATCAAACACATTTAGGGAAAACAGAAAACCCTAAAGCAAAAGCAATTCTTGTCATTCATTCTTTTTTCTTTGTGTTACCTCTCTGCTGCCATGCGCCGCCATGAAGGTTTTTCTCTATGGAGACTTCTGGATGATTCTGTGCAAAGATTCTTGCAAGAAAATGACAAGAAAGCTTGGTAAGCTTCCTGTAAACATTTCTCTACATTTTCTTTTCACTATTGAAGAGAAAAAATGCTCAAATGAGCTCTGTTTGTAATGAACAAATACTTTAAATCTTGTGTTGCTCTTCTATTTCCATGCATTTTCTAGAAGATTGCTTGATTTTTCTTAAGGTTTCTTGCATTTAATGTATGAGAAGGGCATTTCTAGCTATGACCATACATTCTATTACAGGTGCTGATTTTTTTTTTCTTTGGGTTACCAAAACCCACACCTCCATTGATTTCTTTTGTCATACATCTTGTAGCTATTCCAAGTTCTTTTACTTGCTTTGAACTTAAATGCAAAATGATGAACATTTTTTGCTTATTGTGGGAAGAAATAATGAAACTCTATGTGTTCTTTCCATTATAGGTCGCGACCTCTCTATTTCATTTCCTGTAAAAGAAATGTGCTCCATTTGAGCCCCATCTTTGCATTTTTTGGGTTTCCTTTTATTTTCTGTTGATTCTTCAAAAAAGTAAGCACCATTGTTTTTATGATGTCATGTATTGGCGGCCAATTGTTCCATAATCACCTTGACCATGATATGATCATGAAAAATTATAATATGAATGTGATTTCATGAGAGAGTGATCAGTTAAAACAAGATCTATCATAGTCAACTATTCCACAAGAAAAATGCTACTATGTGAAGAAAAATGGTCTACAAAATGATTCAATGCCATTGCACAGTACAGGTATGAGTCAAAGACTCTGCATATCTTTTGCATTCCTTCATGACTACGATTCATAATTTTTTGGATTCCACATCAACATTTCAAAAGAAAATATAAAAATGCTTCTTTGTTTCCTGTAGAAAATGTTCATTGACAAACCTTAAACCCTAATGTTGTTCTTAAGCTCTTGATTTCATTATGCACTTAGAAATTTATGAGACTTCTTATTATTGTGCATTAATATCCAAAATTCACATGTTGTACTTATCTTGTAAGCTTTGTGATTATCCTCCAACTGTCATACTGGTCATCTCATTGCCTACCACTATTGTGAGGTCTCATCATAGTTTTACTCATGAAAAGAAGACTAGACTATCCATTCTTATCAACTCCCCATCAATAAATGACTATTGGTTCCCTTTAAACAATGATTGTAAAATTTGAGTATGGATAAAGAGACTATCTTTTAATGTTCCCTTGATCATGACACTTTGACCTCCCTTTGAATAGTGTTTCCCTCAAGGTTGCCATAATAGTTTGATTGTCCTCTTGGAAATTTGTTGTTTATCTTCATAAGGATCTCCATTAACATCTTGGAACTTTATCACTGCCTTTGTAATGGTTGTATCTTTGCTTATGATAGTCCTAGGAATGTGAACCATACTAGACCCTTGAGCACTTCCATGTCTTGTCTTTGTATGTTCCTTTCGTGGAAGCACCATTATATTAGTATCACTATCATTTATGCTTGCCTCCTCTGTCCTGATTTATAATCTAGATTCTTCAAGCACAAATGAAGAGCTACTTGACATAAACAAACTCTAGGTTCCAATTGAAAATAAGTAACCTTTGATAAAAAATTATGGTCATTGTCTAAATAGGATTGCAATTTCAACCTTAACCATCCCTAGATAGTCCTCTTTCTATCAAGGTAATCCAACTCAAGTATTTGACTTCCATCGATGGTGCAGACCTCTATATCCTCAATATACTATTGTAACAGTCTTAAAAAAACTTTAGGGAACTGTCCTTAAAATTTGTATACACGGCCAATGTATTTCCCTTTTACTATCCTTTTGTTTGCACTTTTATTGTATTATGAAAATCCTCTATGGATTTTCCCCCCTATCACTATAATGACTCCATTACCATGACTATCACACTAAAACCTTTCCACATTCTTCACTCACAACTCAGTGTCATGGATCTTTTCATGGTTGTTATAATAGCATAGGAATGTGATTATGTTTTTTTGGTTGTTACCTCATGTAAATGAATATGATGCCCATTAATATCTCAATCACTCTACCCAATGTTGTTTCATCCTTTAGAAGATGATATTGCTAGTGACTATCCTTCACATTAGAAACAACAATTTTTCCATTCCAATAAATATCCAAAGCAAAGACACAAATTTCCATCCTTTTTATTCTAATTATCTTCATGTTTCTTTCATTGAGTCTTTCTCTCAATTTCATGTCTTCATAGGACTGTCATTTGTATTTGACTGCCCCCTGGTGACTTGAATGCAGTCTATCTTCAACTTGATAAGGTGGTTTCCATTTTGCATTCTAGTATCCATTTGACTGTCTACTTAGAACTACAGTGTCCTCTTTAATGGAGTGACAACCCCTTTTGGTGAATGATGGTTGCCTCATATGAGTGAATATGTGCTTGTTGTTTTTCATTTCAAATAGGTATATAAATGTTATTTTCTTCTATCCTCTTGCATGGTTATGACAGTGCCATGACTGTGACGTCTTCTTAGCATCTTGTAACCAAAAATTTCATGCATATGACAGCCTATGTGGCCATCCTACCTTTGAAGATACTATCCTTTCATACTTTGTCACAGACCATCCTTGCACAAACTTGCAACTTTCACCTACTCCTTAAGATCTATGCTTGACTGTCACTGAATGATTTGTACAGATCATAGGCTTTGCATGTTACTACCCTTCAATGTTCAAAGTCTACTATAATGATTTGAGAACATGCACTAGGTGCATGATGTCTTCCATATGTGACTATAAACAATCTATGATTCTGATTACACTCTACCATTATACCAAATAGCCATTGCCATTTTAAGATTGATTTTCCTTTTTGCATGGCATTGACTACCCTTGACATGATTACCAACAAAACCTTCTCAAAGGCTGCCCTTCATGACTATCCCTTGATGATATTGATTGTTTATCAGAATGTGCATTGCAGTTGTTTGTGCATACTCATGATAGCTCTTGATAGGACTTGATAGCTCCTCGATTATTTATGATGAATGCCTAATTGAACTTGATGCATCTATAATTGAACTTGATGAATCCGTGCTTCAGTGCTCAAAGAAATCATTTGTTTTTTATTAAAATGGATTTTGGATCCACTTAAGAAGATTGAAAGACATATCCAACAAAGTTCTTCCCATTTTAACATGATGGCAGCCTATTGTTTGATTCATTGTGAAAAGATGAAGAGTAACTTTCTTGATAGTTCACATTGTTTGTTGCATCCTTTGAATCCGATAATGAAAGTTGATCAACTGGTGTGATTCCATATTGATTTAATGCATCAAGAATATGTTTATCATTTATTTGATCAAGTTTCTCAATTTCCTATCCCTCCTAAAACATGAGAGGGTAGCATGCTAGGCTCAACCCTCGTGGGAGCCACATTTTACTCCACATGTTGTAATTAGCTTAATCAAAATAGTAACAAAGGTTTGTCTTATATATGCACAAGGAACAAACAAGTTAGATAAACAAAGCATATCATAGGTGTGTTTGATTACTCTTTTTGTTTTCCTGGACACTTATGGTATGTTGTCTATTTTAATGCTTATGGACATCAGATTACATGTTTATGGATGTTTTGCACACATTCTGATTAGTGACCTTTCATTGATCTAACATCACTTTTTTCAAATGCAGGAAACCTAGGAGCAACAACGAGAATGTCAAATGAAAGCATGAAAAGCAGGGAAGATTGAGGACTATGCAGGACAAGGCCAACAGGATTCTTCATTCCAGGAAATGACGTGTCCCTTTTCATTTTATGTGCATTTATTTTATTTAATCTATAAGTGTATAGTATTTTATTCATAAGCATTAGAATAGTCAATCCCTCAGCTTGTGAGGGACATTATACACTTATGATCATCAATAAAAATTACATTTGCAATAAATGTTGGCTCTCTTTCTTATTATTGTGCGAACCCCAACCTTGGTACCTGCAAAACAACAAGAGTAAACAAGTTAAACAAGTGATTGCAAGCCAAAACAAGGATTCCCCATGAAATCCATTTACAACTTCAAACTAGGAAAGAAAATAGTGAAGAACACAATGAAAATGACAAAATAAAGATTAAATCCTAATTAGATGTGCAAACTCATGATCCCATGGGGGAATTGGTACCAATTTGATGTGAAAATTGGCCCTTTCCCAATTCCTATGATGCAAGCTTCAAATGTTGAAGAGATTGATCCACTTTGTTGGAAAAGAATGAGAACTCCAAGCTAAAATCTGCAAAAACCTAGCTATGACTCAATGATAATGGATGAAATTCAAGAGATATTTGAGCATGGTAACTTTTCCTAGATTGTGGATGATCAAATGAGGATATGAGCTCTTCATTTATAGAATTCCAAGATGGATGAATGTCCAAATTTGAGCAATGTAGGACTAACATTACTCCAATGATATGAGGCCACTTGTCAAGCTATGAATGGATGAAGGATGTGCAAGATTTGGGGTTTGTGCCAATAAATGCAAATATTTGAAATTCAAATTTGTTGAAATGACATGCAAGAGGGAAGGGAAAATGAAATAAATGCCACTTGGCTCAAGGAAAAGGACATGTAAGATGAATTTATTGCCTTGTTGGATGTACATGTTGACTTGGAATTTTTGAATTCAAATTGAGAGAATATTCCAAAAGACGCCTTGTGAGGAAAATAGAGATTTAATAAATGAATTAAATCTACTTTCATGTGCAACTTGCATTATCTAGAGGATGTGGCATGAGATGAGATTAAATTAATCAAGGGTTAATTAATTTGATGAGAGAGGTTAGATGATGTGACCTATTTGACTCAAATTTACGGATTTGTTTAAATCAAATAAGAGAGGAATATGACCAGCAACTTAATTAAATAAGGATTTTGATTTATTTAATTAAAAGAGATGGTGTTAGATTAAATCAAATAAGGTTTTAAATTTATTTAATTTAATAAACAGACTTTAGAGATTTAATCAAATAAATTGATTATTTAATTAAATAGGGATAATTAGATCAGATGGATTGATTTAATTAACAAAAGAGATGGCTTGATTAGATAAAATGGTTTATTTATTCAAGAGTGGAATATTGATGAATTTAATCAGATAAGGGAATTTGATTAAATGGTTAGACCGAGGGATGATTCAAGAAGAAATGATGTTAGTAAGTCAGGATCAGATGCACAATACCAATCAATATATTTTACATGTCTACATTTTTCCCCTCTTTGAAGCAATGCACTCGTGTTGGTTCAAAGAATAAACGATCTCGATCAAAACCAAAAAATTTTGATATTTAAAAACTTGCCCCATTGTTGCATGGTGAGAGAAAACATGCCATTATAATGCCCCCTTGAGAGATACGACGATTTTTTTTTTTTTTGTTGGGTGATCTCATGAAAAAAGATGACAAAGAACCTGATAGGTTTGAAAGGGGTCTAGGAGGCTAAAAATGTGTCTAAATGCAATAAAACGATAAAAACAAGCCTCAATTAGACAAAAATAGGTTTGGGGGTCCAAAACCCTAGCAAGACAGCCAAACACGGTGAAAAAACCCTAATTTTTAGGCTTAGAAGGGGCCCGAGGGGCCACTTTCAAGTCATTTTCACACACCTCCACTAACAACCTTGAGATTTGAGCTCTGACCCTCCGACGATATGGTGCAACGACAGCTTCCCCTGCACATCACCAATCAAGTTCGGACATACCAAGGGCCACCTGGCATCGGGGCACCGATATGTGACCCTTACCCAAGCTTAGTTTTTTCATTTAATGCTCTAATTAATTCTTTAAAAGGGGAGTTCACCTCCAGTGGCGCTATATAGCGTCACTCGACATTCAAACTGCGTCGTGCGGTGCTGTTTTGTGCTGCAGCAGTGCAGTTCAGAGTTTACAAACTCCAACACTAGGCTCGAGCTCGATGGGTCGATTTGGAAAAGTGTGCCATGGCGGCACCTTTTTCACGAAAATTGTGACGCTGGAAGGGAAAGTGCGCCGCAGCAGCGCCATTTGGCTCTTTTTGGGCTTGAGCGTCAGAGTTTGAGTAAAATCAAATTGCGACGTCATCAAAAATAGTGCCACTGGGGACGTTCTTGGAGCGTTCGACCAGGAATTTTTGAAAAAATTTAACACGTTGACCTTCCTTGATGCAGGATACGACAAGGGAGCTCTACTCTCGGGAGCACTGATCGCGAGATTTGGCTAGCATCTTATGAGACTTGAGTGACTGGAACCAGGATCGACTAGGAGTTGTAGGATTATGGCACATTATGTACATGGCGCCTGTGCAGACTCACCTAGGGATGTTATCAGTGCTGGCTGAGAGGTGGCACAATGAGATATCGTCATTTCATCTCCCCACTGGCGAGGCCACTGTCACTCTAAAGGACATTTGGCACATTCCACGATTGCCAGGTCATGAAGATGTACATATGCAAGATTAGCAGCAGGAGCCACCACGAGATGAGGATCAGCCTCGAGTGCAGCCACATGTGCAGCCACAGGGACAGGAAGACGGTCGAGATGCGTTGATTGCACAGTTATAGGCCCAGGTTCAGGCAGTGACAGCAGAGAGAGATCAGGCTGTGTAGCAGAGACAGGCTGTAGAGCTATAGGAAGCTACAGAGCTAGGCCACATACAACAGATCGAGAGTATGACAGCCTCCTCCTCCCAGGGCACAGTGTCAGTGTGATCCTATAGGGATGTTATTCGAGAGGCCAAGTATTATCAGCAGTCCTATCACGAAGCCATACCTAGAGCAAAGTGGGTCCCAAAGTATTTAGAGCGAGCCAACTAGAGACCACCAGAGGGTCATGGTAACAGGGGCGAGAGCAGCATTCACAGAGATTGAGCTTGATTGAGATATTATGATACTTTTTTTTGCGCCTTATGGGCTCATTTTTGATAGCCCGATGGGCATTTTGTACTGATTGACATATATGTACAGTGATCTAATTTATTCTTTTATACTATGACAATGACATCATTGATGATATATATATATGAGCCGATTTTGATGCAATGAAATGCGTATTTTTTATCCATGCATGTATGATTCTACTTCTATATGTTATGGATGCATTTATTTCTAATGATGTTTATGCAATGATTAACAGATCTATATTATGCTAACCTATGATATGATGTGCAATGATGTTATCTATATGATGATTTATTTTATTGCAATGTGATTTGTGATATGGATTCTAATATGTAAAATGATATGATCTATGGTATATGCAATTATGTGTGAAAAATGCCTATATATGAGATGATTTATGGATGGATGTAATATGAATGCGATGATCATGATATGGTGCCAATGAAATGGTTTTATGAGATTCTTAGAATAACAAATGTTATTATCCTAAATGTAATAAATGATGATGTATGTGATGCAATGATATGTTAATGCAAAGTGATATGCTGATGTGTAATGTGATGTGAACATAAAAGTGGTGAGATGATGTCATGATGTTATGCAAGTATGTATTCCTAATGAATTAAATGTTTATATACCTATTGATTATGTGAAAAATGATTTGAAATGCTTTTGTTATGCGATGATTTATATGAAATGCAAATGAATGCTTATGCAATGATTGATATGACGCCATGAGATGCAATGAAATGGGTGAAATGCAATGACATAGATGCACCTGTCTATAAAAAATATTTATGATAACCTATTTATATGATGATGGATATGTGATGTGTATGTTTCCTACATGATATGTTTATGCAATATGCTAATGATTTGTGGATGCAGGGTCAGTGACAATGATGGTGATAATGATTGACTGTCATAGTACCTTGTTAGTGCGGTTAGTAAGAAAAGAAGAATTCATTTCAACAAGACACAAGATGATGCAAATGCGAATGATGATGATGATTACTTGCTGAGGAATTGGGATTTTCAAAGGGCCAAATTTTCTTATGTTTGATAACACACGTGGTACGATGCATCAAGGTATAGAAAACCAGGATGGCGTTGTACCCAGTGGGATGAAATTTGACTTGACAAGTATATAGGAGCATTCTTGTTCACACCTGACATATGGAAACCTTGCTAGGATGTACTTCAGAACTTTCAGACATCTCAGACCAAAACACGGAAAGGTAAACCTATCCATGCAATAGTCAACAAGTTTCCCTAGACCTCTTCCATACATACCCAACAAAGCAAGTATTCGTCGAGGTTATATTACAAGAATGTCCAACAAGCACAACAGACAAAAGATAATGATCGTTGCCCCATTCCTATTTCTCTAAATCCTCTATTTTTAGGATATCATCGAGACATCCTATTGACGTGTGTCTTGGCAGAGCAACATGCAAACAAAATATTGCTACTCTGCTTCTCCTAAAAGAGAAAGACAACACATGGATGTCTTAGCTCCCAAGGTCTTTGTAGTTGGGTCTCAATTGTGCTGATGTTACTTAGTGGTCAATGCAACAATAATATTCAAGGGGCCTGTTGGTGTTGAGCTTCTGGATTGTCATGAGATCAAACATAAACTTAAAACCTATTCTAACCAGGGTTTTTAAAGAAATAGCATAAGATAGATCAGGGCTTTGGAACATAAAAGAATGACACTTCATCTGAATTAACTAGACCTATCACCTTCCAAGGAATTCCTAACTAAAACTATAGAATAGAATTAACTTGTGACTAACACTCAGTTTCATCCATTCACAGTGTTGATTTCAATAGCAAATTGTAATTTACCATTCAAACAAAACATAAAAACCAAACTCATTCCTTGAAATCTTCACAAATCAAATGATTAATTCAAGAAAAACACCATTTTGGAACATAACATGAAGTAGATTAAGATCCGGTTGTTTCTACTGTCAGTGAAACAGATAAACAACCGGATCTTAATCTACTTCATGTTGTGTTCCAGAATGGTGTTTGTCTTGAATTAATCATTTGATTTGTGAAGCTTTCAAGGAATGAGTTTGGTTTTTATGTTTTGTTTCAATGGTAACTTACAATTTGTTGTTGAAATCAACACTGTGAATGGATGAAACTATGTGTTAGTCACAAGTTAATTTTGTTCTGCATTTTTAGTTAGGAATTCCTTGGAAGGTGATAGGTCTGGTTAATTCAGATGAAGTTTCACTCTTTTATGTTCCAAAGCCTTGATCTATCTTTTGTTGTTTCTTTAAAAATCTTGGTTAGAATAGGTTTTAAGTTTATGTTTGATCTCATGACAATCCAGAAGCTCAACACCAGCAGGCCCCTTGAATATTACTGTTGCATTGATCACTGAGTAACATCAGCACAGTTGAGAACCAACTACAAAGACCTTGGGAGCTAAGACATCCATGTGTTGTCTTTCTCTTTCAGGAGAAGTAGAGTAGCAATATTTTATTTGCATGTTGTTGTGCCAAGACACGCGTCAACAGGAAATGGTGCTAGAGGGAGGGCCTATGAGTAATTTTGGATTATTGTGAGTTGGAGTAGGTTAGATCTTGGAAAGCCCAGCTCCAATGGGTAGCCCTTTGTGTATACCAGGATTCGTCCATGAAATCCCTGGTCATCTGTATGATAGGCTTCCTATATTTTTCCCTAACAATGGGAAAATACTTCTAAACATGTCAAAACTTGCAGGCGTATACTCACTTTTCTCCAGGTTCAGCATCAAGATATCATCTGCCAGTTATTTGTTGAAACACTTCAAGGTACAGCCAAGCAATGGTATGATAATCTACCACCATAATATATTTATTCATGGATAGAACTAGAAATTTTATTCTTAAATTAGTTTGATCCTCATACTCTACACCCATTACATGAATTTGCAACTACAAAAAGGATACCATCGGAACCCATTTATTAATTTAATCACATATTTTTGTTCATTTATCAAAGGGTTCAAGCTTTAGGTTTGGTTGTGGATGATTATATATTGATAGAA
This sequence comes from Sequoia sempervirens, assembly GCA_007258455.2. Classification (NCBI taxonomy): domain Eukaryota; kingdom Viridiplantae; phylum Streptophyta; class Pinopsida; order Cupressales; family Cupressaceae; genus Sequoia; species Sequoia sempervirens. The sequence continues at coordinate 75,680 of VDFB02097925.1, forward strand.
CATTATTATTGGGGTTTAAACCCCTTATTTACAACCAAATTCAGATGTTGTGGTGAAGCTACATCCTTGCATGATGCATTGAAAAAGGCTCTCTTATTGGAAAAATTTGGGGGAGACACTAGAAATTCAGAGAGCCAAACTCAGGGTCATAATCCTCTTGTGTTTGCAAATTCTCATCATCTGCAGCCTTATGCTACTTCACCCATCATCCCTACCCAGGTGTAATCATTCTCACCAAGTACCTACAACCTTCCTAAGGGTCTAAGCACCACATTTTCCAACACCCCACATCAGATCAATCACACACAAGACCACTGGGAGAACTCATCCCTGCAAAATCCAATCACAGAGTTAGGTATTCCACTCGTCAATGAGATTGTGACCATATCATCTCTTTTCAGTCATCTTCCAAAGCATAGTTCATTGCACCACAATGAAGAGGATGGAACAACTGGCACGCATGAAAATGATAATCAGTCCATCCAAAATGATGAGAGTGACTGTGTGAAGAGGTTTAATTCTTCCCTATATTTTGATGACCTTAATCCTTGCAGTGAGATGGATTCAACAATTGGTGAAGCTCCTCTACCTAGTGCAGACTTGATAGAAGTGGAGAACGGATTCATCAATGCATTCATAGATTCTTTCATGATGGGGAATGAGGAAGAAGGTCACCTTGATGGGTTAACACAAGAAGACGACTCTACTGATTTAAGTAAACGGATTGAGACAGGTAACACACCCCAAGATGAGATTTCTAGTGAATCTTGTGGTCAAGGACAAGAACTTAAATGCCAACCTAAAATTTTAAGAGAAAAAGTTCAAGTAGATGTGCAGATCAGTCAAGTGCTCCTTGAGGAAATTCATGACGAGATGCATTTGGATGAAGCAGAGGAATGCCAAGAAAAGAACCAAGAGGCTATCTTAGAAGTTGAATCTCTAAAACATGACGAAGAGAATGAGACCAGGGAGTCTTTTCTTGATGTTGGTTCTATTTGCTCAGATGTGTTGGCTGAGGAGAGTCCTTGCTTAGCATCCACTGATCAATTTTTTCTTAATACTGATGAATCTGATGCTAGGTGGCATGTTCTGGTTGATGATGTTTAGGAATATCAATTGAGAAAGTGCTTTCCTGACTTTGACTTTGTGTGTTCAAATGAGTTCGAAGGAAATCCTTGTTTACCATGTGCCACTGTCCCCGACACCAATGATGATAAGCTGGAGCCAGATTCTCAAACCCTAGGGGATGACATGTTGCAAGAGAATGTTCAAAGTAAGGATTCATCTCAAGAAATTCAGAAAATTTTTGACTCCGTGCCCAAGATGAATACAGAGATGCTGGTGAGTGAATATCCTAACTGCAAGACAAACCTTGATTCAGTGGTGTTCCATGAGCTAAGACCTCATGAAGAGGAGATCATACACCACAAGCCTGCATTGGTAACTAGAAATCTTCAGGATCAAGTGGTGTCCTTTCATTATCCTCTGTGTTTCAATGATTTTTAGTTTGATTATGGCATTAGGGATAGTAAAACTTGTTTGTGGGTAAATCATGACAAATATGAGAACCCACAACTGATAATATTTCAAGCTTTATGCCCTCATAATGAAACTATTGCCTATAAACTTCATATCTCTGAGTATAAAGATAAATTTGCTAGGTTTAGAACTGTGCCTAGTAAGTTAAGATTGTTGCACATAATGAAAAATCAGTCAAGTCAATGTACAAATTTTTACAGTTTGTGTTTGTAAAGCTTGGCTTTGGAGTTAGTTTAGGATTAGGATAGGTTAGTGTTAGTTTTTTTGGTTTAGTTAGTTTTCTTTTGTTTTGTTGTTTTCCTTTTCCTGTTCCTTTTTTTTTTGTTCGTAGATAGTTTGTTTCTCTGTTTGTAAATATTTTGCTACATGTTTGTTTGTCTTTTCTTTCTATCTTTTTGTTCTCCTTTGTTCTTTTGGTTTGTTTTGTTTTGTTCTTTGGGGTTTCCTCTGTTTCTTTCCATCTTAAAATGGTGGTTGTTATATGAAACATACTTTGGTTATTAGGAGAGGAGTGGTTTAGAAATTTCCAGGCTTTCTGGTTGGATGACTTTTTCCTAAATTCGTTGTTTCATGCTTGTTGTCAATAAAAGTTGTGGAAATTTTTGAAAACAAGGTGCCAAGTAAGTAACCTTCTTTAGCTCATTTGAATCTTTCACAAATCATTAAGACAATCTCCTTTGTATCAGTATATTTGTCTTAGGACTATGGTGCTGTAATATTTGAGTGAAAATTTCAATTTTCCAAGTGCTATTATGAGGTCCATGGTAGTTTTCAACCCAGATCAGATGTCAAACATCTAACATATTCAAAAAAAAAAAGAGAAAGGAAAAAAATTATCTAAATAGAAAGAAGATTCAATATGAATGGGTGATTCCAGTATCTCTACCGGGGCTATGGACGCCTGGCTAGCAGTAGAGCGATGCTGTGAGAAAACTAGAGGTATCTTCGTCGGGGCTATGGATGCCTGAATGGCAGGGGAGCAATGCCCAGGATATCATTGCACAACAGCTAAAGGGGATCAACTCATGTAGCTCAAATATTGCACGTTGTTGTCTGAAAGATCAGGAAAAATTTATGAAAGGATGATGCACAATCAAACACACACATAGATTCTGAGGTGGCCATTGATTGACTTACATTTGAGATTCTAGCTCAGCCTTGCTTGCTAAAACTGACCCAACTGGAGTTGTGATGATCATGAACCAGGAGTTCTGGGTAGCTGAATCCTTTAGATTCATGAAAATGGTTAAACCATTTTCCCAGTTGAGTCACCATTTGTTATGCCTTGCATAACCACCCCATTTTGATTTGGAACAAAATGGGTCCCCCTTCTTTTTTTGGTTTGGTTTTGTTTCGTTTGGTTATTTTCTTTTGCTCTTGGGTTTCTTCTGTTTCTCCATGTTTTATCTTTTGTTCTGTCTAATCTAAATTTGGTTCTACCTCAATTGGAATTCAGGTTTTCTCTTGAGTTCGGGATTTTCCACCCCATCTGGATTTTCCCGGATCTCGCTTGAACTTCGGCTTAGTGTTGTTGTTTGGAGATTTTTGGTCTTCACGGAAATCCATGTGGACCATGTTTTTGCGGATTTCTTTCTCCTCTGAATTTTCCCAAAATCCATTGTTCCTTGTTTGTTCTGGGTTTGTCAGAATTTCTTCTCCTTCACGGAAATCCGTCCCGTGTGGATTTCCCCAGAATCTAGTGGAATGTGAAGAAGTATGGAGTAGTAAGGCTAGTTAATAAATGATGATTCATTTTATGAATAATTGATGCTATTTTGAGATCTCACATGCTATTCCTTGATTGATAATGATCAGATTAAGTTTCTAATGGGTGTTTTCATGTTTATTCTGCTAGAATCTGCCTAACTCAAAATTCTCTAAAATTCCTCCCTGGCTTGGATTCTACAGGTCAACCTAAAACCCAAACTACTTGTATGATCATTTTGTTTGAAGATTTAACACCTTACTAACATAGGATTCATTTCAATGATGATTTTGATTAATTAACTTATGTTTGTATGATCTTTACTATGGTTTTCTTTGTTGAATGCAGGATTTAATCGCACACATGATGATATTTGCCAATGGGGCTCAGTTGGAATGCTTTCCTTAGTCCAGTTGGTCATAATTTTCCTTGAAGAAGAAAGTCGGCAAGACCTTGTTGATGTCTTGTTGACTACTAGTGCATTATGTCAATATGCGTCTGTGTTGCTTATCGACAAGACCCCGAAGATGTCACAGCGATTGGGATTCACATGCAGTTGCATATTGACAACACATTAACCATTCTCCTGGAAACTAGGAGTTTCCCATCGGAATGAAAAGTTTCCTTCGGGGAAAGGTCTCGGCGAATTCATAAATTCTCACCAACTAGTAGGGACCGGGCTAACACTTCGGAAAAAGTTTATCTTCGGTGTATGGTCTTGCCAAAAGCTTCATGTCTCACTGACCACCAATAAAGATATTCATCTTAGTGAGAGACTTTTCTTCAGAGGGAAGTCTCAGCGAATGCATCAGGTCTCGCTAACAAAGCACAAGAGGAGGTCTATCAAGGTGAGGTCTGGAAATCTTGCCAACTCATAAAGTCTCACCGACATATTGCTTCATCGATGAGAAAATTAGATTGTCACGGCGACAAAAGGTGAACCTATGGAGATTCCTCGACAAAACAAAAGGTGACTACATGATGTCTCCCCAATAGGAGGATGTTACAGCAACATATGTCAAATGAAAGAATACATATCGGTGTGACTAAAGGGAGGTCTTGGTGACAACAAGATCGGAAAAAGGTTGTCGTTTCGGCATAATGTCTAGTTGAGCAAAATAAGTCACGCCGAAGAAGGTTTGTCTTCGAGGAGAGTGGTTCACTTTCGGCGAAAGGTCTCACCGAATGGTGGATGTCTCACCGAAACATATTGAGCCCGGTGAGAGTGAAATAAGTCAGAAAAAGGTCCTGCCGATACAAAAGAGTCTCGATGACAGTAGGGCAATGTCGCCAAGAGGTGTTGCCTTCGGCGAAAAGTTTCGCCGAAGGAGAAGAGTCTTTCCGAAAGGGAAGAGGAGCCTGAGACCGGAAGAAAAGAGGAGATCGGGGAGACTCCAAACAAATAGAAGGATTTCTCCATGTGGTCTTGCTGAAAGAATAAGTCTTGCCGACGGGTTTTTGTGAGCTCGATATAACTTATGTAGCTTGTCGAAATGTCTCACCAACTGACCCATGTCATGCCGATAACTGTAGAAGAATGAAATCGCATCGGCGAGACACTGGTGGTGTCTCACTGACATGCAATGCCATTCGAACCACCTTTGACCTCCTAAGGAGCTCGCGTGGCGAATGCCCGACCAATAAGAGGAAACTAAAAGAGTGACTCATTGGCCCCTTTGACCAATTGACTGCCCCTGTGATGAAGACCAATTGGATACGAATGACATGAATTCCTCCTGAGATCCAAAAGTGATGGATCGGATCGGGTGAAAAGTTCAAACCTAAAGGGGGAGGCCCGATGGTGCTTCCAGAAAATGGTCGGCGTGCAGAGGATTCTAGAACATGAAGGAGGCCGAATGACAGAAAAGGGCAACTATGACTCACAGGGATAGTTGTAGTGACTACTGGCAAGGAGGCAGATCAGTATTAATGATGATATTCTGGAGCATTCAAGGCAGCCTTAATGGAGTTCAAAGATGGACACGAAGACCTAAAGTTAATGCTGCTGCCGCAAAAGATCTACAGATCACTCCCAGAACAATCTTCCATTAGCATGGACAGCAGGGCTTCACAATTAAATGCAACCTTGACTCTCCCCAAAAGATTTGAGAGCCGACTCTCTTGGAGGCAGATATTTTGTAAACCCTAATGAAGGGGGACAACACATTCCTTTTTTGATACATTCTATATATAAGGCATTCTTGCCTCTTTGTAAAGGGTTAGAAGAAGTAGTAGGAAAAGAAAGTGGTAGATAGAGAACTTCTAATTAGTAGTTAGTAAAATAGGAATAGAGGGGATAGAAGTTGAGCCTAATTCTTTATAATAGGAGCCTCTTTTGTCTTTTGAGTAGGAGTTAGATTCAGAATAGACTAATGTATCTTTCAGTTTTCCTAGTGTAAATGGAAATAATTTGGAGCCACATATTTTTTGTACACTGGTGATTGTGTCAGCTTTGTAAATATTGCTTATCTGTCTCACTGACAGTAGAAGCAACCGGATCTTAATCTACTTCGTGTTGTGTTCCAGAATGGTGTTTGTCTTGAATTAATCATTTGATTTGTGAATCTTTCAAGGAATGATTTTGGTTTTTATGTTTTATTTCAATGGTAACTTACAATTTGTTGTTGAAATCAGCACTATGAATGGATGAAACTGTGTGTTAGTCATAAGTTAATTATGTTATGCAGTTTTAGTTAGGAATTCCTTGGAAGGTGATAGGTCTGGTTAATTCAGATGAAGTGTCATTCTTTTATGTTCCAAAGCCTTGATCTATCTTTTGTTGTTTCTTTAAAAACCCTAGTTAGAATAGGTTTTAAGTTTATGTATGATCTCATGACAATCTAGAAGCTCAACACCAGCAGACCCCTTGAATATTACTATTGCATTGACCACTGAGTAACATCAGCACAGTTGAGACCCAACTACAAAGACCTTGGGAGCTAAGACATCCATGTGTTGTCTTTCTCTTTCAGGAGAAGCAAAGTAGCAATATTCTGTTTGCATGTTGTTGTGCCAAGACACACATCAACATGTCCTTGGAATGAGCGCAAATAAGATAAGTCAAAAGATAAAGACCAAGTAAACAAACAAACTGATGCTCTTCAATACCGCTAATAAAAAGAGGATGTGTTTTCTAAGGATGATAACTGAAACTTATTGCCAAAAGATAATGCCCATCGTAGGAAGGATCCATCCTAGGACATGTTAGTGGATGGTGGCACATCATTTCATTTATCCAAAGTGTGTTAAGGGATGATTGATATGGGACTGATTCAGATGATGAGTTACCAATACGAAGAGATGACCAAATTTCTTACGCACTAACTTAGACTTAAGACTTGACTTTTTGAGTTCTACTTTTAATCTGCTAGACTTGTTTCTAACTATTTCACCAAAGGTTGGTGATAACAATCAGTTTATTATGAGTGATGTTTATTGCGGGTGCAAACGAGATGAGGTGGATGGATTTTTTCAAATATTTGGATGTTTTTGATGTTTTTCAATGTTTTAAGGCTATTTTTGGTATTTTTTGGATTTTTGCCAATGTTTTAATTTTTTAAATTTTCCAATGTTTTTGGGATTTTTTGAGTTTTGCAAATGTTTTGATTTTCTAAATGTTTTGGGATTTTCTGATATTTTTGCAAATGTTTTGATATTTTTTATTTTCTAAATGTTTTGGGATTTTTCGAGGTTTTTGCAAATGTTTTGATTTTTTTATTTTCTCAATGTTTTTGGATTTTTCGAGGTTTTGACCAAGAGACTAACCTAAAGACCTGTCCTAGGGGTCTTGAGGGTTGATCAACAGATGAGCCTTGCCTACGTTATACATGTAGAGACCACGTAGTTCAACCAATGACTTGACCGATTTATAGATGATGATATACATGATGAGATGTTAATTTATTATGATGGACTCCTATAGGACTGACCTAAATGTCTCGGGGGGTGATCAAAGATCAACCTTGCCTACATTAAAGCTTAGAGATGACGTAGTTCGACAAGACAACTCTGTTTTTGACATTCTTATTAACTTTTTGACCTATTTTTGGATTTTGAGATGTTTTGATGTTTTTGGATTCGAGGATTTGAGGATTTTAAGATCATACACGAATCCAATCAGATGAGAACATGCCCCTAGCGTGATGCTATAGACTACTCTAATAAAGGCAGGACAAACTAACCTTGAGGATGGGCCGAGTAGCACTAGGAGGGATCATGATACGAAAATAGGACCAAGCTATGGTGCGGATGCAAGTGGATGAGTGATGGATGGAGACGCGAATGTGATGGATGATGGAAGCGAAATGGAGGGATGATGTAGAACAAGCCATACAGATCCTGGTGGATGGAAAGTGCTTATTTACACAAGGCACCTATTTGCTAGGTTTTCACCGAGGTACTTGCCCAAAGTGCCACCAAAGTGGTTTTCACTAGAGGATGATTTTTTTCTTTACTATTTTCAATCCCTTTTTCTGATTTTTTTGGATTTTTTTCTTTTTTGATTTTTTTATTGTCACCAAGACACCTGTTTGCCAGGTTTTTTCCAAAGTAACCATTTTTTTAGGACTTTTTTTATTTTTTTGATTTTTTGGTTCTATACCTTGAAAAAATTTAGGCATAAAACTTTTTGAGATGGGAGCTATTCATGGGCTCTTACAGAGGTTCCCCTTCAGGTGTTGATAGTTGATATGCCCTTGATTTGTAACTTGTTGTTATGACAAACGGTCCCAACCAATTGGGTTCAAACTTGCCTTTGTTGCTTGGGTTTGGGACGTTCTTCTAATTCTCTTTTAAGACCAGTTCTCCAACTTGGAACATCCTGCTTCTGATTTTCTTATTGTAGCTCCTTTTGAGTCTATTCTGATAGACTTGCAAGTGATTTAAAGCATCTATTTGTCTCTCATCTAGTAGCTCTATCTCATTTAGTCTTGATACTTTGTATTCTTCATTCATGATGAGGTTTTGTAGTGATATCTTGAGGGATGGGAGCTTGATCTTAATGGGGAGAACTGCTTCTGATCCGTAAACCAAGGAGAATGGGGTGGCACCAATGGGTGTGTGGATGTTGGTTTGATAAGCCCAGAGGGCAAGATTAAGCTGCAGATGCCAGTCCTGACTTGCGTCATTGACTGTTTTCTTGAGGATTTTAAGGATGGTTTTAGTTGTAGCTTCTACTTGGCTATTGCCTTGGGGATAGTACGGGGTGGAGAAGCGATGTTGGATTTTGAATTTCTCGCACAAGTCATGAATCTCCTGGTTCTTGAATGGTGTCCCATTATCTAAAATAATGGCTTGTGGGACACCATAACGACAGATGAGATAGTTTGGGATGAATTTTGAGATCTGCTTCCCAGTTATATACGTCATGGGTATGGCTTCCACCCACTTTGTGAAGTACTCAGTTGCAGTTATGATGAATTTGTGGCCATTAGATGAGGTTGGTGTGATTTTCCCAATGAGATCGAGTCCCACTGCGAAAAGGGCCATGCTGTGATAGTAGGATGAAGCTCTTGAGCTGGTGCATGGATGAGGTCCCCATGCTGTTGACATTGTAGACACCTTTTAGCATGATCATGTGCTTCTCTTTCCATTGTGGGCCAATAATACCCCATCCTCAATAGTTTCTTGGCTATGGTCATTCCACTCGAGTGTGATCCACAGATGTCATTGTGTACCTCAGTTAGAGCAGTTAATGCCTTCTCAACATTTAGGCAGCATAGCAAGGTACCTTCTATGCTTCTACAGTAAAAGGTATCACCTAGAATGACAAATTTGGATGCCTTTTTAACAAAGGTTCATTTTAGGTTTGATGGTAGGTCAGCTGGTATGACTCCTATTCGAAGATATGTGTAGATGTCATGGTACCAAGGATCACTGAGACCAATGATTTTCGCACATGAATTCTGATTCTAGTACCTCGAATATGGGAACGAGAAGCTACTCAATCAAGAATTCATATTTTGGAACATTGTTGGGGATATTCAGCAAGGATCCAATTGTTGCCATGGCATCTGCTGCTCTATTGTTGGTTCTAGGAATCTGCTCAAATGTTATTTCAATGAAAGATTCTTTGAGAGTATCCACCAATTTCTTGTATGGAGTGAGATTATCATCCTTGGTTTGATATTCATTATTGACCTGATTTATGATCAACTGAGAGTCTCCATACACTTTGAGAGCCATGATATTCTATTGCACTGTTATCCTGAGACCTATAGTCAAAGCCTCGTATTTTGCGATGTTGTTAGTGCAAGGAAATGCCAGTTTTTATGACCTTGGTATGCAATCCCCTTGTGGGGTGATGAAGAAGACACCAACTCCTGATCCATGTTGTGTTTATGAGTTGTCGAAGTATAGTTTCCAATGGTTAGCTATATTAATGTTAAAAATAGATTCATCTGGAAACTCTGAGGCAAGAGGATTCCCAAAATAAATAGGTGCTTCTTCTAGTTGATATGCAATAACTTGTCCCTTGATGGATTTCCACTCTGCATACTCGATGTCATACTCTGATAGTATCATTACCCATTTTGTCATTCTTCCTGTGAGCATTGCCTTTGATAAGAGATACTTGAGGGGGTCAATTTTGGCAATGAGCTTTATCTTGTGTGCCAACATGTAATGTTTGAACTTTTATGATGCAAACACTATTGTGAGGCATGCTTTCTCGATGAATGAGTAGTTTAGCTCATGACTGACCATTGTCTTGCTAATGTAGTAGATAGCCCTCTCTATTCCATTTTCATCATGTTGCGCTAGAAGAGCTCCAAGGGTTGATGTCGTTGCTGATACATATAAGATCAATGGCTTTCTTGGGATGGGTGGCATTAAAACTAGTGGTGTCAATAGGTATTCCTTGATTTTGTTAAATGCCTCTTCACAATTTGTATCCCATTTATACGCTACCCCCTTGTGGAGTAGGTGAGAATATGGGTTCTACTTGTCTGCCAGTTGTGCTATGAATCGTCAGATGGATTGAAGTCTACCTTGGAGACCTCTCAATTTTTTTAATGTCTTTGGTGCTTCCATCTCGAGGATTTCTTTCACTTTTTCTGGATCCACCTCGATACCCCTCATGGACACTATGTATTCTAGCAATTTACCTGATTGTACGCCAAAGATGCACTTCTTTGGGTTTAGTCTGACTTTGTATTCCTCCAGTCTATCAAAGATAGCACTTAGGGTTGCTATATGATCTTGTCTTTTTCTTGACTTAGCTAGAATGTCGCAACATAGTCTTCAACTATTTTATGAATCATGTCGTGGAATATCAATGTCATGGCACGTTGATAGGTTGCTCCTGCGTTCTTTAGGCCGAATGGCATCATGTTCCAGCAGTAGGTCCCCCATGGACAAGTGAAATCCGTCTTATGTTGATCTTCTTTTGCTATCATGATCTAGTTGTATCCTAAAAATTCGTCTGTTAGTGATAGCATCTCATGTCCTGCTGTCATGTCTACTATCATGTCGATGTTGGGAAGTGGGAAATCATCCTTTGGACATGCTTTGTTCAAATCTCTGAAGTTTGTGCAGATTCTAATGGCTCCATCAGGTTTTGAAACAGGTACCAAATTTGACACCCATTCTAGATAATCAATTGGTCGGATAAATCCTGCATCTAACAACTTTTTGAGCTCCATTTTGACCAATATAGCAATTTGAGGATGCATTTTTTGAAGCTTTTGTTTGACCGACTTTGCTTCTAGATACACTGCTAAGTGATGAACCACAGTCTCTGGATCAAGCCCTAGCATGTCAGCATAACTCCATGCGAAGTTTATTTGTCTTTCCCTTAGGAATGCTGCTAGGAGTTCTTGCTCTTCTGATAATAGTGATTCCACATAGAATGTGATACGCGGGGTCTCCTCTATTCCTAGGTTGATAGGATTACATTTTTCAGCCAAGATTGTTGACTTTTCCTGATGAATAGCTCTTAAAGGAAGATTGAATCCTTCATCCTCGGGTGCCTCAGAGAGGTTTTCACCATTGGATACGTCCTTTCTTTTTACTATTTCTTGTCAAAGAGTGCCACAGTGTTGTTTTTACTCAAGGACTTAAATATGATTCTTAGTTTCTTATTTTTTCGACTGAAGGATTCAATCGTTTCCCCATAATAGGCCTATGTGTCCAACTCCATTATAAACCCTGCCTTATGATCCCCATCTAGAATGTTGTCTGTCAATCCCATGAATTCTGAGAGTGCCTCATCATTTTTGAATGTATCTAGAATCAGTTGTCCTCATTGGTCGTAGTCGATGAGTTGGGGATAGACTAGGTGGATCTCATGATTTTGATGGAATGTTTCAAAGGAAAGGGTGCTAATCATACACAAGGTGGTGTCCTCAAATAACCTAGGTAGATTGGTCATGGTATCTTCATCATCGCTACTAATATAGGCCTCGGTTATAAAGTTAGGTATGTCTCTACCTGTGGATATTGGTGAGCGTACCTATGCTAGTATTGGTTGAGGAGAAATATTAACCGTTCTAATCGGAGGACTTTAGCCACATATGGTTATACTCAGAGGGGTACATCCAAGGCCAAGATTTGTTATGGGTCACGTATCTGGCATGATAGGTATTATGATCCCATTGTCATTTTATCCCAGTCTTTGGTTTTTGTCATAGCCCATTGTGAGCATCATTTGTAGGCCCTTGCTTGTATCATCCATTGGTAATTCAGGTGTTAGTCTTTCATCTTGATACAACAGGTGAGATGGATCTGCTTCAATAACCTCCTAGCCAAGGTCTCCCCATCTTGTGAATTCAGGATAGTCTTCAAGAAACTTTTGTGATGTGGAAGCTTGGTTTTCTTGTGGACATCCCTGTGATCTAGGAGATTGTGGTAACTCTCCTATCACAAAAGCATTGTTAAGGAGCTTGTATATTCCACAACCATCCTCTTGGATGATAAGCTTGATGTTGGATATGGTGGGAATGGTGGGAGTGGTGAGTATCTCTGTCGCAGAAGTGGATGTGAGAGTGGCGGGGTTGATGTATGGTGCGGATGGTCCCTCATCATTTTTTGGCACTTGGGGGATTTTGTAATACTTTGCTTCAAGATTTTTGCAATATGAGAAAGGTTCAGGATCTCCATGGACAGTAACCTCTTGTCCATTATGTGTAAATTTCACATATTGGTGGAAAGTTGATGCTACGGCTTTCATCGCATGGATCCATGGACGTCCCAGGAGGATATTATATGGCAAGTCAAGGTCCAAGATCTGACAAGTGGTTTCCATGAGAGTCAGCCCTACTTGAATGGGGAGTTTAATCATGCCTTGAGACACTCTTTCTTGGTCATCATATGCTCTTATCATGATTCCCTTTCCTTTGTCGATGGAATCTTCTGCTATTTTTAATTGCTTGATGAGGCTTAGGGAACATATGTTCAAGCCTACACCTCCATCCACCAAGACCCTTTTGATTTATCTATTGTGTACAATGGTTTCCAAGTGAAGTGCACAGTTGTGAGATGGTTGGGCGGGAAAATATTGGTCAGAAAATGTAAGGAGATTAGGCGTTATGATATTTTTGACCATAGCTTGGAATTGCTTTGCATAGAGATCTGCGGGGATGGTTGATGAGGCCAATGCTTCCTCAAGGATCTTCTTATGGGTGGATGATATTTTTAACAACTCCATGATGGAGATGTGCGCTAGCATTCTCTTGAGTTGATCTACAACATTGTAGCCATGCAAAATAGATCTAGATGAAGGGACTCTATTTGGTTGGGATGATCCTATGATGGTGACTTTGCCACCTCTTGTGGTGACTCCACAATCTTCGGCATGGGCACCCTTGATGGTGATGACCATGCAGTCTTCGTTTAGGGAGGAAAAAATTGTTTCATACACATGATTTACATTACCCTTCCCTTTATCATTTTTATTCCCTTTGTTGCCATGATTCGGCAGTGGATTCGTGTAGATTTTAAGATCCCGATTTCCTGTAGGTTGTTCCACACTTATGATTTTCTTATCAATGAGATCTTGGATGATTTTTTTGAGTCTCATGCAACTGTTTATGGTGTGGCCTTTGATTTTATGAAATTTGCAAAGTTGATTTTCATTATACCAAGGAGGTTTGACATCGGGTTCTTGGTAATTCTCAAATGTAGGAGGCTTGATGAGTTTTTTGTCGATCAATTTTTTCATTATGTGCTCAAGTGGCTCCCCCAAAATGGTTTATTTTTGTTTGGGATAAATTTTGCGTTGGGGTGGTCCCCTTTGGTCGTTGATATTATTGATGGTTGGATTATTGTTGGGTTGGTGTGTTGTGTGATGGTGGTTTTGGTGTTGAATTTGGATTTGCGGTGCGGGTGTATGTTGGCGCGGGGCACTAATGACCACCTTGGCATCAATGATACCATCATTAGTAACGTTTTTGTTCCTTTCCCACGTGTGAGGTTTATCATTGTAATTGGATGGTGGGTAGTTGTTTTGTTGTTCATGGTATGATGTTGATTTCACGAGTTGGGTCACAAGGGCTCTTTCGATGCTAAGCGCCTTGGTGATCAATTGATCATATGTGGTGATGCCCTGAACTTTGAGATGAAATGCCAAGTGGCCTTCAAGGTTGGCTATGATGGTGCAAACTTCTTGTTCTTCTGGCATGGTCCACTTGCTCTGATTTGCCTTGGATCACCATCGTTGGAGGAATGAGGCGAATGATTGACCCTTGTTTTAGATCTGAGAGTTCTTCGAGACTAACATCCATTGCAATGTTGCATGCATAATTTTTAATGAATGCATCCCTAATTTCTTAGAATGTTCTAATGCCTGAAGGTAAGCAAGAGAATTTCATTCTATAGCATGGCCTACCAAGCTCCTAGGAAATAGCCACATCGGATAAGTATCGTCATATGCGACTCCCATGCAATGAACCTAGAATTCCATGATGTGATCTTTAGGGTTTCCCATCCCTCAATATTTGTCAAATTTGGGGATTTCAAATCCGTTGGGGAATGGTTTCATTATCAAGCTCCTATAAAATGGATAGGGACACAAGTTGCTTGGTGTTTTGGTTGTTCGCCCTAATTGAAGGTCGAGCACTTGTTGCGAGAGCAACTTGAGTTGTGTCGTCACATCATTTTGGGGATCAGGGGGTGGGATGAAAGTGTTTTGGGGTGTTTCAATCATGGGTTGGATGGGTGGGTTGTTTGGTGCATTGTTCGATGGTATTTGTATGTTCTAGTGAGTGAGGTAGGCTTCCACCTACTTTTGTATGAACAACGCTTGTTGTTGATCTTGTTGTTGCTATACTTAGATTTGCGCTTATTATTGCACTTGTTGCTATTCCAACAACGCTTGTTGTTGTGCTTGTTGTTGTTCCAACAACGCTTGTTGTTGGGCTGCCAATTCTGCTGCTTCTTGTTGTTCTTGGTATTGCTTTAATGCCTACTGATATGCTTGCAATTGCACTGCTTGTCTTTGTGCAAGAAGTTGTGCTTGATATTGAGCTTGTTGTGCCTAATATTGGGCTTGCACTTGTGCTGCTTGTTGTTGCAATAGCAGTTGTGCTTGAGCAGCCCTTTGTGCCTGTAATGCTTGTGCGGCTTGTGTAGCTTGTTGTTGTTGTTGTTGCAATAACACTTGGGCTTGTTGTGCTTGTAAGGTGGCTTGTGCAGCTTGAGCGGCTAGTTGTTTGGCTTTTAGTTTCTAAACTTGTTGGTATCCTCTTTGGAAAGCAACTTGCAATGTCGCATCGTATTGGCTTAATGTGGTGGAAGTTGGTGGTGGTGGAGGTGGTGGTGGATTTGGAATAGTGTTTGTGAAGGTGGTGTTGATGTTTTGCATGATGGATGGTTCCGTTGATGTGATTGGTCCTTATGAGACCATGCTTTGTGATATTAAGGGGGTGTTTGATGATGTTTCCTTTGCTTGTGTGTTTGTCATTTGTTGTTGTGATATCAACGACAAATTTTGAGTGTTTGGTGTAATTCCTTGATTGATGGTTGGGATATAGGTTTGATTGATACTTGGTAAGGGAGGAAGCCCTAAACCAAGGAGTGGTGCGAATGATAATGGCAATGGTGGGAGAGGTGGAAATGTAAGGGGTGTGAGTTGTTGCAAGAATGTTGTGGTGTCAAATATACCCCCTGATCCGAACATATCTCCCTCTTCTTGTGAATTTGTGAGAAGAGGTGTTTGAGGTGTTGCATGAAAAAATGATGATGATGGATCGTGATGGAATGTGAGAGGAACATTTTTGTGTAATGGGTTTTGGGGTATGCTTTGTTCCAAGGTGGTGTTTGCATCCAAATTTTGATTATTTACAAGGGGGTGTGTTTGAATTGCATTTAGAAATGCACTTCCCTTATTAACATTGGGTTGGGTTGGAGCAAATGATGTTGTGATTTGCGGAATGTTTTGCATGATGTTTTGAGATGGGGGTGTAGATGAGATGGGAATGGTGGATGAAGTTGGCGGAAAAGATGCCTCTACTATGGTACTCACATCAAAATCCGAAGGTAACTTGGCCCTTTGTTTTGCTAGCTCAAGCATGTATAACGAAGGGTTAAGTCTCATCATGATGTTGATGATCCTATGGTTGTCCGAATTTTGGAGAATTTCAGTCATTTCCTCGTGAGACATTCCAAAGGTAAGGTCCTCTCCTTGGTTTTCTTCTTGCAATTTTTGCGATGATGAGAGGGTCAAAGGATTACTTGATTCGGCGAGATTAATTTATGTGTTTTTTTGGCTAAGGTCACTTGAAGCGAGTGTTTCTTTGTTGGCTTACATACTCTTCTTGTATTGAGATCTAGTTAGAACCATAAAACAAGGATCAATCTTCAAGAATATGGGAGATGAATCTCTTGATTCTTTGGATCAATCGTTATTTTATGCCCCAAAGTAGAAAGTTTTAGGCTGCCTTGAGGATCAAAGGTGATGATATGATGATGATGTTAAGGATGGATGATATGGATGCTTTTGGCTTTTGATAAATCTTGAATGAGATACTAGGCTTTTAGGACTTTGTAGATTTTGATTTTGATTTTGTTTTTGGATTTGAGATTTTGTTCTTAATTTTCTTTTGATTTTGAAAAAAAAGACCCTAAGATGTTTGATGATGATCTAAGGGATAACTTTGTTCAATGGATGATGATTTGAATGTGTGAGGAGAAGGATGCATCTACCCACACCTATTCAAACAAGATGATCATTTCACTAAGTATATGAAGAAGGATTCATCAACATATACTAAGCTAGACAAGATGATTTTGATAACTTTGAGGAAGCATATGCAAAAGGATGCATCTACACATACCTAGCCAAAGGTGATTTTGACAATGTTTTCAAGGATTTAGTCTCAATGATTTTGATGATTTTTTATTTTTCCAAAAAAGCCTAGTATTTAAGGATGATTCCAATATTTTCCAAAAGGTGATGGTTAGATGATTTTGTTTTGATGTTTTGGAGGATGGATGAAAAAGATTTTGATTTGCTTTGATCCTAAGATGAACTTAAAAAAGACACTTTGTTTGCCTAGACCTAGGTATTGAAGAGCATGCAAATGCTTCCTAAGGACCTTTGTGACCAAGAAATGATTTCATTTGAACATTCATTTTCAGATTTCCAACCAATGATTTCTTTTTCTTTGGGATTATGAGTCTTCAACACATATGAAAGTTCATTTTGCTTAGCTTTGCTTAATGTCTTTATTTTACCAGAACCACTTTCTTCAATTAGGTTTTTCAAACTAAGATTTCCAATGTCTTAATGTCTTCAAACCCCATAAGATATGTTATGTGGAAATTTGACGAACTTAAGGCAAGGGTTTTCCTATTGTTTACTTAAGGAGACAAATCGAGATATAATCCAATGCTTAGAAACCTCTAAGGATGTGAATCCCAAGGGAAAGCAATAACACATGGATTGAGTCAATTGTATTTGTCTTCAAAAGGGTTTGAATTTTGGATGAGGTTCAAGTGTTTGTTTCCATGGTGTTTTCGATCAAGAAATGCATTTTGTAACCCAAGAATAAGTACAATCCTATGGATGTGTAAGACAATATTTGTTGGATTCCCACTTGGACAAGTCCAGCTACGGTTATCTCTAGCAAATAGTTAGATGCTTGACCCCACTGGCTCCCCTCCACGACACTCACTTATACGGGGCAGCCAAGCATCAACACCCATGAAACTCCCATGGCATGTTTTCCATTTCTACTAGAAGACCATAAAAGTGTGGGGTGGCTTGAGAACGACTGTTCTTGCACCAACAAATAGATTAAAAGATTTTGGCAAATTCTAGCACATGGGTTTTAATAAGGACTTTCCGTTCGTGGAGATTGACCCATACGGCAAGAGTCCCCTTTCGGATCCATCTTGTTGGAATCAGCTGCATGATATTGGTGTTTCTTCCAATATCCACATTTATATCCTGGTTGGAAATACTCTTGGCTTTAGAGTGTTACCGGTTGAGTCATTCCCTTGGGTGAGTACTTTTTACCCAAGGCGAACCCTCTAGGATAAACAAAAGCGAATGAAGAACAATATTTGTAACTTGATCAATCCTTGTTGGCAACAAGGAGAGAGAATCTACGCAACAATGCTCCCACTCACACTAACAAAAGATGTTCAATTTTAAACCCAAATCGAAGTGTGGAGGTGATTGCTTTGTCTCACCCTAAAGTCATGAAAAAGGCCTTTTGATTCTCAAGATCGCTATAAAGTGCGAGAGAAGTGCATACATCCTTTTTCAATGGCTTTAGTTTAAGTAAGCCCTCAAGAAAAACAAAGTTTGCACTTGTTCTTTTTAAATCCCCAAAGCAAAATGTGAGTTTGTTTTAGAGCACCAAATCACAAGTGAAAGACATTTGTTCAATTGTTAATCCAAGAAACAAAATCTAGTAAGTTGTGATCCTAAAGTTCGTTTTAGCCCTTTGCAAGAAATAAACAAGAAGATTCTTTTTAAACCCAAAGGAAAATTAGTGTCCTAAGAAAGAAGTACTAATAAATCCTTAACGAAGTGTTTAAACAAACATTAAAGTGTTTAAAAACACTTTGATTGAACAAAATATCGTCATCATGCTCCTCCTTCCTTTGTTTTCGATTTCCAACCTACAAGTGAGAAAAACCAATTAGATTCTGGAAAATACAAAAGTTAAAAACTAGAAAACAAAATATAAATTGATCATCAAACAAAAGACACATGCAAAAATTAAATTTTCCCCTTTTTACTGTCTTCCAGTGTCACAACTCGTGACTGTGTCATAGTTTTTTTTCTCAGCGGTGCCTTCACAGTGCCACTTACCAGTCAGCGGTGCTCTGTGTCAGGACAAAGAGCTCAACTGCATCGCTCTTTTCACCCCACGTCACAATTTGTGTCCATCGTCGGAGTTTAATATTTTTTGAAAATTTCTACAAGTCGGCAAGTCCAGTGGCGAAGTTTGAAATTCAAATATTTTGGTGGAAAGAGTCCAGTGTCAGAGTTTGTGTTTTGAGCAGTGCCATATAGTGACGCTGAAGAGCCCACGATGCCAAAACAATGACGTTGAGCTCCCAGCGTTGGAATTTCCTGTGTGTGAATGAAAATGCAAATTTTTTGAAAAAAACTAATTGAAAGTGAGATGTTGCCTTCCTTCTAGTGCCAAATGTGTGAACCCCAACCTTGGTACCTGCAAAACAACAAGAGTAAACAAGTGAATTCAAGCCAAAACAAGGATTCCCCATGAAATCCATTTACAACTTCAAACTAGGAAAGAAAATAGTGAAGAACACAATGAAAATGACAAAATAAAGATTAAATCCTAATTAGATGTGCAAGCCCATGATCCCATGGGGGAATTGGTGCCAATTTGATGTGAAAATTGGCCCTTTCCCAATTCCTATGATGCAAGCTTCAAATGTTGAAGAGATTGATCCACTTTGTTGGAAAAGAATGAGAACTCCAAGCTAAAATTTGCAAAAACCTAGCTATGACTCAATGATAATGGATGAAATTCAAGAGATATTTGAGCATGGTAACTTTGCCTAGATTGTGGATGATCAAATGAGGATATGAGCTCTTTATTTATAGAATTCCAAGATGGATGAATGTCCAAATTTGAGCAATGTGGGACTAACATTACTCCAATGATATGAGGCCACTTGTCAAGCTATGAATGGATGAAGGATGTGCAAGATTTGGGGTTTGTGCCAATAAATGCAAATATTTGAAATTCAAATTTGTTGAAATGACATGCAAGAGGGAAGGGAAAATGCAATAAATTCCACTTGGCTCAAGGCAAAGGATATGTAAGATGAATTTATTGCCTTGTTGGATGTACATGTTGACTTGGAATTTTTGAATTCAAATTGAGAGAATATTCCAAAAGATGCCTTGTGAGGAAAATAGAGATTTAATAAATGAATTAAATCTATTTTCATGTGCAACTTGCATTATCTAGAGGATGTGACATGAGATGAGATAAAATTAATCAAGGGTTAATTAATTTAATGAGAGAGGTTAGATGATGTGACCTATTTGACTCAAATTTATGGATTTATTTAAATCAAATAAGAGAGGATTATGACTAGAAACTTAATTAAATAAGGATTTTGATTTATTTAATTAAAAGAGATGGTGTTAGATTAAATCAAATAAGGTTTTAAATTTATTTAATTTAATAAACAAACTTTAGATATTTAATCAAATAAATTGATTATTTAATTAAATAGGGATAATTAGATCAGATGGATTGATTTAATTAACAAAAGAGATGACTTGATTAGATAAAATGATTTATTTATTCAAGAGTGGAATATTGATGAATTTAATCAGATAAGGTAATTTGATTAAATGGTTAGACCGAGGGATGATTCAAGAAGAAACGATGTTAGTAAGTCAGGATCAGATGCACAATGTCAATCAGTATATTATTGTATGCAATTGCACAACTATAATAATGCAATCTTTTTGAAAATATCTTTTATGCAAATGAACAAAATTTAGCAGAAAGTGATATGTAACTTTTAATTTTTAAATGCAAACACAATAACAAGTTACCTAATTTAGCTGGAAGCAAAAATTAGGTAACAGATCTTCTCCAAGATGAAGGGCAAGAATTCAAACAGAATAACGGGATGCCAATGATCATATAAGTTTGAAGTTGGTGGAAAGAACAGGGGGAGAGGAGGAAGAGGGACAGACGAGGAAGATCTGAGAACACGCCAAGAGCTCGAGGGAATAGAGAGAGGGAGAGCTCGATGTAACAACAATGGTGAATTAGAAAGGATTGAGTAGGAATTGGAGTGCATGTGTAAGATTGGGAGTAGATTGTGTGTATGTTAAGAGAGGCCATGGGTGGCCAACTTATGGTAATTTTTTTTCAAATTTGATTAAATAAAATTATTCTTGTTTTGTTGAAATCTAAATTTCAATATTTTGAATGTGTGTGAAATTGAGAGGGAGTACCTCTTGCATCAATTGGTATTAGAGCTAGTTATCTTGAGTGTGGAGAGTATCCACCAGGATCTGTGGGAGTGAGTAATGCTTGAGGAGTGCTCAAGAGGATTGGTGTGGGTGTGTGTGGAGTCCCAAACGATTGAGAGCTAAAGTCGTTGATTGACATAGATGTCGCCACAAAGAGGAAGACCTAGAATAGAGGTAGTGTTGGAATGGTTTTGAGATAGGCTAATGGAAGATGTCATAAATGAAGTGAGACTGGCTACTAGTAATGCCAAATATTTTGAGAATGAAGAAGAATCTAAAGAGGAAGAATAGGGAAGGGAGAAGAAGGAGAAGAAGGACTAGAGGATGCAAGAGAAGAGATATTTTTGAGAGCTCTTTTGAGAATAACAAAGAGTAGTAAAATAGATGTGCCAAATTTCTCTGGAACATTAAATCCAAAAGATTAATTGATTAGATTGGAGAACTAGAGGAGTAGATTGAAATGGGGGATATAAGAGACCCACAATGAGTGAAGATAGCCCAAATGAAATTGAAAGCGCATGTTGCACTATGGTGGAAAGGGTTGCAGAGAGAACATGAAATGGATGGAGATCCTCGAATAACAAGATGTAATCAAATGGTGATGATATTGAAGAAAATGTTTATTCCTGAGGATTATGAGATGAAGTTATTCAAGAAACTGTAGAATCTGAGGAAAAAGGACATGATTGTAAGGACTACATGGAGGAGTTTTATTAATTTTCCATTCAATCAAGAAGGAATGAAATCAATAGAGAGAAGGTAGCCAGGTATGTGAATGGCTTGCAATTTAATATTCAAGATGAGATGAGTATGCTGAAAATTACCAAAGTTGAGGAAGCATACCAATATGCATTAAACGTGAAGGAGAAACTGGTGAGGAGGAAAATGAGAAGTTCCAAAGGTGGGGGAAGATTTGCAATTGATAAGGGACAAGCGAGCAATAGTAAAGGGAAGCATATTGAAGAAGAATTCAATCTCGATAAGGAAGTGATCCAAAACACCAAGGAATAGGAGGTTTCAACCAAAGGACATGGTAGTAACAGTAGAGGGTTCCATTATGAAGTTACTATTGGTGTGAATAATTGTCTTATACCTAGTTATTTCACTTACTAGGGACTTAAGGGACATATTCACATGTTAAGTTTACTTAGGTCCTAAGATTCTTTCTAGAAGGTGTTAGTTGTCGCTAGTTATTATCTTATCTTTTGACAGTTAACACGTGTGACCTAGGTAGTTGTGTAAATTTGTCTCGTGTCATATGATTAAGACACTTGTCATAATATTATGACATCTTATGTCTCACTTTGGCTATATAGCCAAGGGGTCTCTAATATATTGTAAACACAACTACATTGATTCTTTTTGCATTCATTGATAGGAATATAGTTTATTCTTATCATATTGATCTTCTGAGTATTTTGTGCTTTCCATAGGCCTTTAGATCTTGGGTGGTTGTCTCCATAGCCAAATATTACATGGTATCAGAGCAAGTAGAGTGTCTTTGGTTAGTCTTTTAGGAGATCTTGAGTGCAATCTTGTATTTTCTTGAAGCATTGAGTATGCTCTTCTCTTGCATCATTGGATGATCTAGAGAATCAGAAAAGTGTGATAGAAATGCCAGATTCTGGGGGGTTCCATTTTTGGTTTTTTTATTGAAAGTGCATTTTGGGAGCTTGTTGCATTAGATTTGAACCCACCATTGCATCCAGAGTAGTTGAGAAATTCAAATTTTCCTTTTGTTTCATCCCAATTGGACATTCGAGGCCAAATCTGCAAGGGTTTGAAGTTGGGTGTTGGTTGCCAAATCCAGAAGGTAGCCATATTTTCAGAGTAGTTTGGGTCAAAACAAACCCTGCCATCACATCCAGAAGGCCTATAAACCTAAAGATCGACTATGGAATCATCAATTTTTAACACTGTCAGTTGGAAGCTGAGGAAATTTTTTTTTGCTTGAATAGGCCAATGACCTCTCGAACAGTATAGTTAATATTAATATTTTTCAAAAAAAATATTTCAGATAAATATTTTTGCAATTTGATGCAAATGTTTTGTGAGAATTTTTTTTTTATTTGGGCTAATTTTTCATGCTCTATGCACTGGTGCAGATGCTTTCTAATTTTGATGCACAATTTTTTCAAAAAATTCAATTTGTCATAGGTGTTGTTGGGTTCTCACCATTTTTGGAACTTCTGAGGCTCTGTTCGAGATCATACGAACTCCTTTTTAGATGATTTTTTTTTAAAGTACATTTTTTTTAGAACTTCACAGTGGTGCTGTTAATTTGCATTGATTGTAAGCAGTTCTACTTTCAACACATAGCCTTATTTGTCTCATTTTGGTATTTGTATTGCATAGATCATAGTTTGATCTTTTGCATGTTGTTCACAATTTTATCTTGCCTCATTGTGGCAATTGTAAGTATTGAAATCAAAATTCCACTTAGCTATTTCTTGCAAGTGGCAATTGTAACAACACTAAGTATAAATTGCCAAATCATTTGCTTGGGGTATCTTCTCAGATTGAGTGAATTTGGGGGGGTTGTGTTGTGTGATTGTGCTTTGAGTTCTCTCTTGTGCTCTTCTGATTTCAGCCATGGGTCATCCTAAGTTTCCTCTCTAAACTCCACATAACTATGCAACCTGAAAAAATTATGCCTACTGATCCAGCCTTGTCTTGCACCATTTGCTCCTCTAACCGATAGTCAAATGGGGCTAGCTGCTCCTACCAACATCTAACTGGAGGGAATTTTTTCACGATCATCTTCTTCGAGACACCTTTTGGTTGCTTCTTCATCAAAATTTCTAGATTTTCATCATGATTGTTGTAGTTCTCCTCTTCGTAATATTGTAAATGCACTAAAATAAAGTGCCACAATCTTGTTATTTTAGTGTACTTTGTCATATTTTATGCCTCTTTGGATTAATCTATGTATCCAATGTTAGTTCCTATATACTCAGTGAATGAAGCAATTGGTTACCCATGCATTTTGGTGTGATGGACTAAATACCATAGAGACACTCCTATTTTGCAAGTGATCTACCTATCTTCAGAAGTTTGTTTCTACTTCTAGAGACTTGGTAGATGTCTTCAAGTTGTGATGGGGATATACCAATCTGTCAAGAGAGTGTCTAGTTGATACTCATGTAGTTTGTTGATGAAGGAAATGGGTATCTGAATTTGAAGATTCAGATTTGTTCCAACATCAATCAATGGAGTGCCTACCACCTACATACACAAACAAAACAAACTAACTAAACACACATGCATGCAAATGAATTCCTATCTCCATTTCCCTCCTATCATCTAAGATCTTGTGTTGCTAAAAAGAATTTTCTCTCAAAGAACTGTGCAAAAGAGGCTATGGTGAATGGAGATAAAAAGATTGAGTACAAATGATATGCAATAACAAAATAAAGCATGACAAAACTAGAATTCTAACATGCAAATAAACTAAGATGAAATGGATATAAAACTAGAATACAAATAAAGAGTATTCAAAGTGGATGTGAAGATGACTGAAATGCAAAGAACGTGGATGTTGAATGCTCAAGAAATGGGAGAGGGAAAGGTTTAAATATATCTCAGGGGTAGATCCAATATTAGGGCGAATGTAGGATAAATATGCAAAATGGTAAATAAAAAAATGGATAAATATATGAATTAATTTATGAATATGCAAATGGATATTAATGAAATATGCAAATATATTAATGTATGGATATTTTAATGCAAATGGATTTTATGAATATGGATAAATGATTATGATTAAATAATATTTTAATGATTATAGATTTATAAATGATTTAATGAGATGGATTAATGTTTATAAAATGGTTATGCATGAAATATAAATACGAGATGAATATAAAATGGATAATGATACTAATAATGGATTCGCATATTGGTAAATTTTTAATATTATAAGAGGAAATTTTTATGTGTCTACATTTTTCCCCTCTTTGAGACAATGCAACCTGTCACATTGTTTCAAAGAAAAATTGAACTGATACATGCCCTAAAGATATCCTAGTAAGGATGATGCAATAAATGAAATGGATGCTTTTAAGGACTCGGGATCATCATATGCTTGAGAAGGAGGTGCTTCACGATTGCTAGGGATTGTGATTTTAGTTTTAGGACTTAGATTATGGCAATTCATTAAAGGGTTTGGATCTCCTTGTATTGTGATTTCAACACCATTGTGTGGTAATTTAATACACTAATGGTATGTAGTAGGTACTGTTTGGATTGCATGAAGCCAAGGTCTTCCAAGGAGGATATTATAGGTCAGAGGGAGATCAAGGACTTGGAAAACCACATCCTTTACCACAAGGCCAACTCTGATTGGAAGAGTAACTAATCCTTTAGACGAGTGTTCCTCTTCATCATATGCCTTTATGGTAATCTTTTTCCTTGGATCAAATGCATTTTTAGAGAACCCTAATTTTGTGATCAATTCTTGAGTACAAATATTAAGACCTACACATCTGTCTATCAAAACTTGGTTAATCTTAACATTATGGACAAGGACATCAATGTGTAAAGTTGTGTTATGCAATTGTCAAATGGATGAATCATCATTTTAAATAAAAGTGAGAGTATGAGGGGAGGTGATGTGTCCCACCATAGCTTGGAATTGATCTACATGTAGGTCTGTAGGCATTGTAGCAGTAGCAAGTGCTTTATCTAGGATAGCTTTATGTTTAGGAGATAGGTGTAGAAGCTCAAGTATAGAAATTTGCATAGGCATTTTTCCTAAATGCTCTATGAGGTTGTATCGTGAAGCTAGTGCAATGGGTTTTGAATTAGGACCTCTAAGGGTAACTATGCCTCTACAAGTAGTAACATTGCAATCAGATTCTTTTCCTTTTATAATGAAAGTGTTTACATGATTATCAGCCTCACTAATGTTATTTATGGTATAATAATACTTAGCAGTAGTATAGTTGACACCACCACCAGGTTCAAGGGCTTTTCCTTTATCTTGGTCATGCTTAGGGAAATGGTTTTTAAACATCTCGCGATCAAAGCTACTGGAAGGAGTGTGTCCATCAACTGCTATCTTACTGTCATCAATAAGGTCTTGTATTAAATGTCAAAGTTTATTGCAACTATTAGTCTTATGTCCTTTATGTCTATGATAGTCGTAAAAGTGATCTTCATTCCACCATGGGGGTTTGACTTATGGATTATATTCCTTCATTTCAGGTAGCATTATAATATTGTTTTCAAGAAGTTCTTTTAATACATATTCAAGTGATTGTCCCAATGGTGTAAAATTTTGTTTAGGGAAGCTTCTTTGTTTTTCTTTTTCTTTATCTAAAGATGAACCTTTAAGGTTGTAGATAGGTGATGATGTTTTAGTTTTTTTCACATCAATAACTCCATCATTAACTGCATTCTTGTTCTTTACCCAAAAAGGTGTTTTGTTGTTTGAACTTGATTTTTTATCTTTGTCATTATTAAGTTTTATAATTTCATCATCAATGAGAGTTTGTTCGATTCGAAATCCCATTTTTGTGGCTTCATCAAAGGAATCCAAACATTTAAGGTGAAGTTACCTTCCAATTTCTTTGTTCAAATTTTGACAAAAGAGGTCAACCAATTATTTGTCTAGAATGGTATAAGGTAATCATTTTGTTAAATATCTCCATCTTTTTAAAAATGACACAAAAGATTCTCTTTGTGTTTTTTTGGTGTTAAAAAGGTTTGTCATGGTCACTTTAAGTTCATATTTGAAACTATAATTAGAGACTTATTAGCCAGTTCTTGAAAAGATTTGATGGTCGGGGGTAATCGTGAAAACCATTCCATAGCTTCTCCTCCTAAACTATGAGGGAATAATCTCATAAGATATGTCTCATCAACTACAAATTCCATGGTAGTAGCAAAAAATTCTCTTAAGTGGTCTTTAGGATCTCCCTTTCCCTTATATTTATCAAGTTTTGATACATCCAAATGACTAGGAAAAGGTGGCATTGTTATGCTCGAATTGAAAGGATAAGGACATATATCTTCAATAGAGGACTTGTGGGATGATGTTTTACTATTCTTGAGAGTATTCATTTTTTGTCTCAGTGTTCTAAGTTCATCCAAAATAGGATTGTTTGTAGGTGTAGGTTTTGATGTCTTTGAAGATCTCTTGTAACCAAGTTGTAGGTAAAATTGTCTATGATATTTTATTATTTCATCATTGTTTGTTTTGGGATGTTTAGATTCACTAGATTTAGGTTGGTCATTCACTATGAGCAATGATGTGCCAAAATCAAGAGGCATTTTGATTCCTTCATCAGCAAGGACCTTGAAGTATTTTTTGGGTTATGTTTGACTACCTTTGTAAGCAGTTTAGTGAATCTATGATCCTTAAGTGCTTCGTCTATATTGGATTGGGTTCTTTCTTCATCATTGGTTTCATTTGTTTCACTAGTTACAACACTAATGTGGTCTTCCCCATCAAATTCTCTTCCCCAAGGGTTCCCTTCTTGAAACATTTTTGCTCTTGTTCTAGGGGTCATATGTGATTGTTTTGATCTTCGATCTAGGATAAGAAAATGTATGACCTAAGACTAGGATGCAATGAAAAGGATATGATTCTAAGATGAGATATGAAAATTTATAAGAAAATGTATGAGAGCTAAGAATGAAAAAGCTCAAAGGCCACTCCAGGTCTGAAGTTGGCTATGAAGTAAGGCTTACAAGGACAAATGATCAAGAGAGGGTATGTAGGAGATGATGAACTCCAAAAGGGATTTCCCTACTCAAGGATAATGGTAAGTTCCCTAACTCAAGGATGATGAACCTTAAGTGATGTGGGTGATAGATAGCCAATGGTTTGATTTCAAGACCTAGGGAAAGTAGCCTAAGTGCAATCTAATGGTTTTTTTGAGTAATGCAAGAGTGGAGGTTATGCAAGGATGAGGTGGAATGCAAGAATTAAAAGATCAAAACTTAAAGGATGGTGGCCTTGAGAGATTTAAGTGATAGGTTCATTTTATATACCAGCCCAAGCGAAAAACCGGTTGGATTCCTTCCCTCTTTCAAGGCAGGCCCCTCTAAGGGATTAACACATAAAAAGATGGGTTTGGCTTTCTGATCATCAAGTTTGCACAAGGTGAGAGCATAATACCTACCATCTTACAAGCACGAAAAATAGAAGTTCGTTAACCCCCTAGTTAAATCTATGTGAAAAAAAGACAATTGTTCTTTTTAGGCACCAAACAAAATGTGGTCTAAGCTATACAGACAATTAGTTTCAAAATCAAGTCTTCAATGAACATCCTACATCATATGTCATTAGTAAATTCAAATTTAAGTCTTCAACAAACGAGAGTTTTAGATTTTTGAGTCTTGGACAAACGAACCTACACAAAAAGACCAAATTAACAAAGTTAGCCCCAAAATTAAAAAACCAATTAAAAAGAAAAATTAGTATTTACTGTAAGATCTATTTAATCTAATTTTAAAAACTAAATTAATTAAGAAACTGAACTAAATTAGGAATTTAAAAACTAACTAAATTAGAAAGCCTAAAAACTAAACTATTTAGAAATTGAAAATTAACTAAATTAGAAAAAAAAAAAACTAACTAATTAGAAATTGGAAACTAACTAAATTAGAAAAATTAGAAACTAACTAATTAGAAAATTGGAAACCAAATAAATTAGAAAAATTAAAAACTAACAATTAAAAACTAACTAATTAGAAATTGGAAACTAACTAAATTAGAAAAATTAAAATCTAACTAATTAGAAATTGGAAACTAACTAAATTAGAAAAATTAAAAACTAACTAATTAGAAATTTTAAAAACTAAACTAATTTAAACTAATTTAAAAATTAGAAACTAAAACTACATTAGGAAAAAAAAAACTAAAACTAAATTAGAAAAAAAAAACTTTAAAATCTAAACTTAGAATATAAATTAAATTCAATTACATCTAATTTAAAATCTGATTAAAACTTATTAACAATCTAATTAAAAACTAATTAAAACTACCTAAAATCTAAAACTAAAAAAAATAATCTAATGTTTAAAAACTATTTTAAAAATCTAATGCTAAGATTTAAAAAAATGCTTTCCAAAAGATTTTTTTTTATTAACAGAATGTTGGCCAAAAGCTTTTATATGCATCGGGTAACAGTAGATCTTATGCTAAAAAGACTTTTGTTAAACTTCCAATACCCAAAATTAGAATGATGGGAGAGATGCAAAATGATAGCAAATGAAGCTCAATTTCATTCTGATTTTGAGCGACTGATTTGTCACATAATCAACATGATTTTTTTATCAAAGTGAAGCGATGCCATATTGTAATTTGCGTAGAGAAGAGAAACCACTAATAAAAACTTATGAGAACCTGCAACAAGATAAGTCAAGATACCAAAAACTTCTACCAAGCAAAAGAAAAAGACAAGGGAATGTCCCACCGGGCATGCCAAATGTTGACAATGGAAATGGGTATCCGAATTTGAAGATTCAGATTTGTTCCAACATCCAACAATGGAGTGCCTGCCACCTACATACACAGACATACAAAATAAACTAACTAAACACACATGCATGCAAATGGATTCCTATCTCCATTTCCCTCCTATCATCCAAGATCTTGTGTTGCTGAAAAGAATTTGCTCTCAAAGCACTGTGCACAAGAGGCTATGGTGAATGGAGATCAAAATATTGAGTACAAATGATATGCAATAATAGAATAAAGCATGATAAAACTAGAATGCTAACATGCAAATAAACTAAGATGAAATGGATATAAAACTAGAATGCAAATAAAGAGTATTCAAAGTGGATGTGAAGATGACTAAAATGCAAAGAATGTGGATGTTGAATGATCGAGAAATGGGAGAGGGAAAGGTTTCAATAGATCTCCTCAGGGATGGATCCAATATTAGGGAAAATTTGGGATAAATATGCAAAATGGTAAATAAAAAAAGTGGATAAATATATGAATTGATTTATGAATATGCAAATGGATATTAATGAAATATACAAATATATTAATGTATGGGTATTTTAATGCAAATGGATTTTATGAATATGGATAAATGATTATGATTAAATAATATTTTTAATGATTATAGATTTATAAAATGGTTATGCATGAAATATAAATATGAGATGAATATAAAATGGATAATGATACTAATAATGGATCCACATATTGATAAACTTTTAATATTATTAGAGGAATTTTTTATGTGTCTACACAATTGTCTCCTGGTTCTAACCTTATTCCTATTGTAGTGTGGTTTCATCTACAGTTCTTCATCAATAGATTTTGTAGTTTCTCTTGAGTTGACAGTTTCAACTCATATACCAGTTATGTGGCATCTTCTGCACTGGTACCTGATTCTTTCTATGAATGCTTGTCATAGTTTGGCATTCTTTTGGAACAACATTTGGAGGACTCATCATCATCTTTGGTCGGATCTACATTAGTCTTTACATTATTCTTCATTGTCTCCTTCTTCAGTTAAGATTGGGTACTTTTGGCATTGTGACATTTGAGCAGGGACTTGTCATTGAGGGGGGGTTGCATGGTCACTTGTTTCATTAACTCTTATGGGGGGAATTTTTCCTCACTCAATGTTTTGTCTTCTCATATTTGTGCAAGTAGTTTCTTGTTTTGTTTCTCTCTTTTGGGTAGGAGTTTTGTCCCATTGGGTTTTCTCCTTTTCTCCAATTGTGAGAGATTTCATTTGCATTTGTACATAGGTACCTAACATGGCCTAGTAGTCAGGACCCATCATTGCATCTTGGTGTCATTTGCATAAGAATCTTCTCCTAAGTTGCACTTAAGGGGGGGTGTTGGTGTGAATAATTGTCTTGTACCTAGTTATTTCACTTACTAGGGACTTAAGGGACATATTCACATGTTAAGTTTACTTAGGTCCTAAGATTCTTTCTAGAATGTGTTAGTTTTCACTAGTTGTTATCTTATCTTTTGAAAATTAACACATGTGACCTAGGTAGTTGTGATAAGTTGTCTCATGTCATATGATTAAGATACTTCTCATAATCTTATGACATCTTATGTCTCACCTTGGCTATATAACCAAATGGTATCTACTACATTGTACACACAACTACATTGATTCTTTTTGCATTCATTGATAGGAATAAAATTTATTCTTGTCATATTGATATTTTGAGTATTTTTTTTATTTCTATAGGCTTTTAGATTGGTGGCTATAACCATAACCAAATATTACAATTAACTTGGAGAAGTTGGTCATCGTACCTTCAAGTTTCATCAAATACAAGGGGGCAACAAGAAGAGTGCAACAAGAAATCACTTGGCACAGGAAGATGAGGAATGTGATGCATCACTAAAAGGTGAAGATCTAGAAGAAGGTGAATCACTCATGATGAGCAGAGTGTTGGTGAATCTAAAGGCAGATGAGGAGAAGCCATCCCAAAGAAGGAATCTTTCTCGAACTATTCACAAGGTTGGAGGTAAGTGTTGCAAGGTTATAGTAGATAGTGATAGTACATATAACTTAGTTTTAGAACAGATAGTAGAAAAGTTGAAATTGAAAAGGAGTAAGCATCCTAGTCCTTACAAAGTTTCTTGGTTGTAGAAGGAGCATGAGATGACTGTGAGTGAGCAATGTTTAGTTAATTTTTAGATTGGCTCTTATAGAGATGAGGTGTTATGTGATGTGATTCCTATGACTGCTTGTCATGTGTTATTAGGTAGGTTGTGGCAGTTTGACAAGGAATCCATCTATGATGGTAGGAAGAACATGTATACCATTCAGGAAGATGGACAAAAGTTTATGTTTAATTCTATAAAGGAGAAGGAGAAACAAATGAAAGATTCTAATGCTATTGTTTTATATAGTGCATAGAAGCAACAAACAGAGGAAAAGGAATAGGCTAATTGTAGTGAGTGCAACCATTCAAAGGACATATTTCCAAAGTGAAGAGCATATTGAAGTCTTATTTACCACAATAGTGCAATAAGGGAGTGAAAGATAATAGTTTAAAGGGGTGTTGTGGTCACAAACGTGGACCTATGGTAAGGAGTTGTTTGGAGAAATGAGATGATACCAATGGTGGTGGATTGGGTGTTGAGGTTGAGCAGAACAACAGAAGAGAGAAGACTCCCATAGACAAGGAGCAATTATGGATTAAAAAAAACATGGGATTACCGTCCCATGCATCTATCAATGTTCTTGAGTTTATCAACTCAAGGAACATTTCTCTTATCCAGCATGTCTAGTGAAGGAGCACACGGGTACATAGGTGATCAACAACACCCAAAAACATTTTCTACTTTGATTCCTTTTTTTTTTTTGGTTTGTTCTAGTTGGTGTTCTTTGAAATTTCTTAGGTTCATATGACTTCAATGGAAACAAGAATGGAAAAAATCAACTTTCCTCAAAAATGGTAGCATTAAATTCTCATTTAATACCTTTACCGTACCCCCATGGGTGCTTGGTCTATTCCTAGTGGGCTAGTGGGATGTGTTGTGTTCATGTAACCTTTAATCGCCATCTTGTGGTACATAGCTGGAAGGCCCGCCATAGTGTGAGGACCCCATGATCCTGTGGTGGGGAGTCTAAAGGTTCGCAATCATGTGGGAACCACTACCCCATAGCCAAGATTTGAACCATCTATGGTATTGCAGTTAATGTTTGGCATAGCAAGTAAAGGAAACCGCTACCTCACAGCCATTACCAGGAGGTGTGGTAGGATTGTAGTATGATATGTTAGCCATAGATATTCTCCAAGATCAAGGGCGAGAATTCAAATGGAATAGCAGAATGCCAACGATTGTATAAGTTTGAATTCGGCAGAGAGAACAAGGGGAGAGGAGGAAGAGGTACGGACGAGGGAGATCCAAGAATGAGTCGAGAGCTTGAGGGAATAGAGAGAGGGAGAGCTCAGTGGAACAACAATGGAAAATTAGCAAGGACTAAGCAGAGTGAATGTGTAAGAGTGGGAGTAGATTTTGTGTGTGTGTTGATAGAGGCCATGGGTGGCCAACTTATGGTAATTGTTTTGCAAATTTGATTGAATAAAATTATTCTTGTTTTGTTGAAATTTGAATTTCGAGATTTTGAATGTGTGTGAGAGTCAAAGGGAGTACCTCTTCCATCAAGTGCTCATTGAATAAGAATTGAGAAGTGAGTCACAACCCTATGTGTTTTCCATCTTGCAACTATTTTGTGCATTTTTTTTTCCAAACATATGACAATATTGAAATGGAATGTTTGTTGAAACTAAGGGTTGTTATAAAATATGAAGGTGAACTTCAATACATTGTTTTGTTACACTCTGCATAACAAAAAGTGCTCATTAAACAAGAATTGAGAAGTGAGTCACAACCCTATGTGTTTTCCATGCTACAACTATTTTGTGCATTTTTTGTTCCAAATGTATGACGATATTCAAATGGAATGTTTTTTGAAACTAAGGTTTGTTATAAAATATGAAGCTAAACTTCAATACATTGTTTTATTTCACTCTCTATAATAGAAAGTGCTCATTGAACAAGAATTGAGAAGTGAGTCACAACCCTATGTTTTTTCCATCCTGTAACTATTTTGTGCATTTTTTGTTCCAAACACATGAAGATATTGAAACGGAATGTTTGTTGAGACTAAGGGTTGTTATAAAATATGAAGTTGAACTTCAATACATTGTTTTGTTACAGTCTACAGAACAAAAAGTGCTCATTGCTTGTGGTTACATTTGTAAGTAAGTTGACATAAATAATAAGACTTTAGGTGGAATTTCATACCATTATTTGATGGCATTTGACATTATTTATAATGAAATTTTACATGGCTACAAAAAGTGTCATATGAAATCTGCAAGAACATAGTCTTATATTTTTTAATTAAGAGGGGTAAACACTTTTGACTCGAAGCTATGAACCAGTGAGGTCACAAACAAGGGACCTCATCCCCAATATAAATTTTCAAAAACTACACCCCAAAGGCATTCGAACCTTGATGGAAAGATTATCAATACAACTTAACAATCACATCATGTCACTATTGGTAGAAGACCATCATCTTCAAACATACCAAAATAATGTAATTCCACATCATAATTGTTCAATAATTACATGATCAAAGACTAAATGTAAAATGACTATTCTCAGCCTCTCGTATCCTCTCCTACACTGCATTTTATGTGCAATTGAGGAGATGTCAAATAAAATCTTATAGACTTCATTAGGTCCTTGGCACTAATGGTGGGGTGATTCCACTTGCATGGATCCTCACTGTTGTATGTGTAACAAGAGGGTTCTGGGAAGCTTTTGCTTCGACCATTGCAATTTCAACACCTTCAACTTGTAACAAACCCATCAATATAAATGACTATGTTCAACAATTAATATATGGATATAAGGAAAAGGAAAAAATAGATCTAAGCATAGAGAAAGAGAATCAGTCGGGGGGAGAGATGAAAGTCTTATCTAAAAACATAGATAACTTTCATAACAAATTTATATATATGAAATGAAATCATTTATATGTACCTTTGGAGGAAAAATTCAATTGGAAATAGATGAGAAGGAAAAGGAAAAATCAGATGGACCAAGAAACATCGCCAATAAGGTCAAGGCCTGGTTTTATCACTTCTTTGCTAGAAATTGGAGGAAATTGAGAAATTGAGCAAGCTAGTGTCAAGAATTGATAAAATTGGGCCTTGACCTTATTGGCTAGCTTGCTCACACCCACCACTTCCTTGTTCATCCTTGCCCTGTAACATCAAGAATGTCAACATCACATCAAATTCAAATGCATACAACCAATTCATTCAAAATATAAAAAATGCACGTTCAAAAGCAGATTTCAAAATTACCGTTTCTTCCACTTTCTTCCTCTGAAGGAATCAAAGACAATGTGTTTTCCAACACTGCAAATAATGTGAACATTTTTTTTTTGCAATCAAATGAAGATAGTGAAATGTCTTTTTTACTATGCCAAAGATTTGTTCCAAAATTTGAAGGTGTATTTCATTACATTCTTGGTGTGTAGGAAAGAAAAACATGTCATAAGGAAATAACTGACAGGGGACAGTGTGTTTTCCAACACAACAAATAATGCAAGATTTGTTTTTGTTGCAATCAGATCAAGATAGTGAAATGTCATTTTTACCCTACCAAGGAGTTATTCCAAAATTTTAAAGGTGGACTTCTTTACATTCTTGGTGTGTAGGGAACAAAAAAAATTCACAAACAAATAACAGACAAGGGACAGTGTGTTTTCCAACACTGCAAATAATGTGACATCAACAACCAAGCTACCATAAACAATAAGACTTCAGGTGGCATCGCCTACAGGTATATTTGATATTAAAATACATTGAATGCACAACCTATATACACATAGCTAAACATTGCACTAATTGAGTTATTATGTCTACCTTCCTATCACCATGTTCTTCATTCACACCCTCCTCATCCATAGGGTGGCCCTCTACAACCTCTTCCTCTTTATCATCAACTATGACATTAGTGTGATTGTCTCCTCAATTCTCAACTTGAATCAAAGGAACAAAATACTGTCAAAATCAACATATTCATAATAGAAATGAAATTTTCTAAATGAAATTGTAAAGCATTTTGACTATGAAGTGATCATAACTGTTTGTCATAGATTCAAATTAACTAGGAGGCTAAAAAGGTTGTATAGAGATGGATCCTACCCGCACGTCTATCGAATGTGACCATCTTGAAGGAGATGTGCCACTACAAACCCTGTTAGGTGTGTTGGCCACCTCAATAGCATTCATCACTGTACGAAGCACTTTCCCTTGTAAAGTACGCATCCGTGGTTGGTTGTAATATGTAAAAAAGTTACAAGTGTTATGGAAAGTTAAAGTTCCAAAATTTATTGCACCATATACTGTAAGCAAGCATATATTTTTTCAATCATAAGAAACAAAATTTTAAGGTGGACTTCCTTATATTCTTGGTGCATAGGAAACAAAATATTTTCACAAGGAAATAACTGACAAGGGATAGTGTGTTTTCCAACACTGCAAATAATGTGAGCATTTTTTTCGTTGCAATCAGATGAAGATAGTGAAATGTCATTTTTACTGTTACAAGTAGCATTTAATACCATTATTCATTTGAAAGTATCCATGATGAGAAAAATAGTTTCCCACATATATATATACAAAACATTTATTGCTATACTCTATTGAATAGGTCATTGACGACTATATTAAAAATTGTCAAGCTCAAACAATTTAAATGTCAACCTTTATCTTTCATTTATAACCAAGCCACCATAAATAATAAGACTTCAGGTGGCATTTCCTACTAGTATATTTCATATTAACATAAATAGAATGCACATGCAATAAACACGCAACCAAACAATGCATCTATGGTTGGTTCTAATATGTAAAAAGTTGCGAGTGTTATGGGTAGTTAAAATTCCAAATCTTTTTGCACCATCTACTATAAGCAAGCATATATTTTTCAATCATAAGAGGAATTTCAAACACAATTTTTAGTCTATCTAAGACTTGTGATAAATTTTGAAGGTGAATTTCATTAAACATTCTTTCTATTTAAATAAAATAAACTTTTGAATACATTCATACTGTTAATATAATTGCCAGTGGGGGATACATAAAAGTATCCAAAATCAATAGAGGTGTGACCAACCAATTGGGTTCTTACTATGTAAGTAACCAAAATATTTTCATTACATTCATACTGTTTATGCGTAATTACAGGTTTGAAAACACTGGGTGTT
Organism: Sequoia sempervirens; assembly: GCA_007258455.2. NCBI lineage: Eukaryota > Viridiplantae > Streptophyta > Pinopsida > Cupressales > Cupressaceae > Sequoia > Sequoia sempervirens. The sequence continues at coordinate 112,080 of VDFB02097925.1, forward strand.
ATGAAACCTGCAACCCAAATATTATTTTCAAACCCTTTACAAGTAACAACCCAATTGGTTACTCACCCCTTAGGTGAATTTGGATAGTCTTATATATCTTCGACCTACAACTCCACCCCATGCTCTCAAACCTTCAGCTTTCAACATGCAGAATGGAATAACTCACAACACAGAGTGTTTTCCAATAACAATACTTGTTAAAATTTAAAAAACGTGTCTTAGTCATGTCATCCTTTCCACCTGTGGTTCATGGATAGCTTCTCGTGCAGGGAAAAAATCATCAACGTAATTCAACGTGACAGGAAAAATGAGGGATTTCATTTGGATTCAGTGTGTAGAGGGTTTTACAACATTGTGTGAGTTGGAGGTTTCATAAATCATGCACTCACCTCCCATTGTGTTTTTCCAACTTGCATGTCTTAGTCACGTCCCCTCTATGGACACAATTACTCTCCAACAAAACACACCGCTAGAGAAAACGCACTGCTACGCCATCCCATCATGTTATGTATGTTGTTATGTATGTTTTTATGCACTTTTGTATGTACACAAGTGCATTTTGTTAGGATATTAGCTGCATCCATAGAGGGTTTTATAATATTGTGTGGGTTGAAGGTTTCATAAATCATGCACTCACATCCCACTGTGTTTTCTAACCAGTAATCTTACAGAGTGTTAATGGTTGTTGGAAAACACTGGGTGTTTAAATAATGGTGCCTTTCATTGCATTCCTACGGTCTAAATAACAAAATATTTTCAATACATTCATACCATTGTGTAAAATTCTAGGTTGCAAAACACTAGTTTTTTGAAATCTGCAATCCACACAATGTTTTAAAACCCTTTAGAAGTGACAACCCAATCGGTTACAAACCCCTCACCTCAATTCCGTTGGTTTTTTGTCTCCCCCACCTACAACTCTGCCCCCTACTCTCCAACCTTTTTCTTTCAACCTATAGAATGAGAAAACCCACAACATAGAGTGTTTTCCAATAACAGTACTTGTTACAATTTAAAACACATGTCTTAATCACACCAACTCCCCTTCTCACCTATGGTGAACAAATAACTTCTCATGTAAGGAAAATAATGCTAGTGTCATTCAAAGTGGTGGGAAAACTGACCTGACGGTACTATTAGGGGAGAAGCTAAAGTATAGACAAAACACACCTATGTATGTAACATTATATCATAACCCCCATCCCACATCCCACGAGATGGAAAAAATGCACCGACAAAAGGACTTGACGAAGCATGCTAACAAATGATTAGGCGTGTGCCATCACGTGTCCTATCACTAGAAAAGGACCGCTTGGCTAACAACTATTTCAAAATAAAATAGAAATGGTCAAAAATCCCAAAACATTGCCATTTTTGCATTTGCATTTTGGAGGTTGTTGTGGAGCACACGAGGGAGTTGCAGGCATTCAGAGGTTGAATGAGAGTGGAGACTCTCCCTACCAAAACACATTCGACAAGTGCAAGTGGCTAGCTAGCAAGTATGTATATATACCAAAAATATATTCCATTTTACCATTCTACCTAGGAATTGTAAAGAATTGAATGGTTATTCATTGCAAAAATGGGTTTTCATTGACGATAAAATAAAGGGTTTTCCTTGTGTAAAGGATTTTCATTTGAAATATAGAGTTGTTTATGTGTTTTTGTGTAAAAGGATAATTAAAAGGATGCAGTATCATCATTCACTGATGTTTTGAGCATTTCCCATGTAACACTCACACTTCAAGGAGGAAAGATCCTTCATGTAAAATTTTGGGATATAATAGGCACACAATAATGTAACATTTTTTTTTATTAAACTGGAAATTATTTGCATTCGCCACAGTAAGCATCTCATCTATAAATAAATAATAACTTCTTAATGAAAAATAAATTTTGGAAATTTAACTGACCATTACACTTGTAATTCAAGCTATGACAACTAGAATCGCTTGTATTTAGTGCAGAAGCTTCACATTTCCTAAAGTGTCCTTCTCAATCCACCAACCCTTATTTGATTCAAATTTTTTTCTCAAATATATCAACCACCTGGAAGGAAGACAAGTGTTAGCGATAGATTAAATTGGTAAATTAAAGACATTTGGTGCTACAAAGAATTCTTTTTATTCTAAATTTCACCAATATAGGATTATATGTTATGGTGACTGCAAAATGCCAACTTGTACAAATAATAAACAAACATATTAAACTATATATGGGGAATTTAATTTCCAATTTAATCTATCGCTAAGACTAGTAATATATATCAACAATTATATCCGCCATTTTGTCATTCTGCATGAACTGTGAAGTACTGAACGTTCATTCAAATATATAAAAAACTCATCTCTCTTGACATATGAAAGAGGCCATAACTTGCAATAATAAATAAGGGAATAGAAGATAGACAAGAAGGATACCACGTACCACTATCAGACTTCTATTTATATCATGTGTCTCTCAATGAACACCTAAATGACATATCAGTATCGTAACCATTGTTCAATGATATTGTAAAGTGAACCATTACTTGTACAAACGACTGAAAAATTACAAATTATTGCAAGAATAAAGGTTAACAAGTCAACGAAAACCTTAGTGATCACCTTGATTGACCAAAAAATAGTAGCTAATTTTCCAACAAAACACACCTATGTACATACAAAGACGCATAAAAACATACACAAAAATATACATAGAAACATACATAACACATGAAAACAAGGAAAAATGAGATGTCAATGTACAAAAGAGAATCAGTTGGATGGAGACATGAGAGTCCTATGTGAAAAGGTAGACAAATTTTGTAAACAACTTATTCAAAATTAAACATCTACATTCTCTAATTAGAAAGACACTCTCAAAGCTGAGAACAGTATTTGGGTTGCAGGTTTCATAACACATACTATTTTACAACATGCAAGTATATATAGACAACATGCTTCTTAAAAAAACCTTAAAGTCTGTAGACAGTAAGAATGTACTGAAGTTCATTCAATTTCTCAATTTATAGCAACTCTTACTTACACAAAAAAAATTGCAATTCAATTTCCTCATATGATTTAAAAATAAATGTAGAATATAATTTGTAGGTTGGAAAACACAATGTGGTTTTCTATTTATTTCATTTTGTACATTCAAAGTTGTGTGGTGGAGAGCAAGAGGAGGAATGTCTTGAAAATATTTTATTAATTAGCTAGTAGGAATGCAATGAAAGGCATTGTTTTATAAACACCCATTGGTTTCCAACAACCATTAAAACTCTAAATGATTGCAGGTTGGAAAAAATGGTGGGAGGTGAGTGCATGATTTATGAAACCTCCAACCCACACAATGTTGTAAAACCCTCTACGAACACAGCTAATCTCTTGAAAAAATGCACCTATGTACATACAAAAATGCATAAAAACATATATAACAACATACATAGAAACATACATAACATGATGAGATGACATAGTGCAGGGCCCACCAAGATAGATGATAAAAGTGATTAAATCGACAGACGAGAGGAAACCTCACAACGAGGGAAGCAAGGAGATAACGCTAGCGTCACCTTGGTTTTCCCGACTTGCCAATTGGGTTATTACATCTAGAGGGTTTTACAACACTATGTGGGTTGCAGATTTCTTAAAACTCGGTGCTTTCCAATCTCATTACATTCTTACTATCTAATTCACAAAAGGTTCTCAAGGCAATCACAAAACATACCAAATTGAGGTGAGGGGTGAGTAACCAATTGGGTTATTACTTGTAAAGGGTTTTAAAACATTTGTGGGTTACAAATTTTGTAAAACCAATGTTGTGCAACTTGGAATTTTACAAAACAGTATGAATGTCTTCAAAAAAAATTGTTAATTAGACAGTAGGAATGTAATGAAAGCAACCGTTTTATAAACACCCAGTGTTTTCCAACAAACATTAGCAGTCTGTATGATTGCAGATTGGAAAAAAAAGTGGGAGATGAGTGCATGATTTATGAAACTTCCAACCCACACAATGTTGTAAAACCATCTACACACTAAAGCCAAACAAAATCCCTCATTTTTCCTATCACTTCAAATTACGTTGGCATTTTTTGCCTTATGCGAGAAGCTATTTGTGCACTGCCGGTGGGAAGGCTGACATGACTAAGAAATGCATTTTAAATTGTAATAATTATTGTTATTGTTTTTCAGTTCAGTCCGTCAAGCCTTTCCATTAGTGTGTTTTTTCAGGAGAGTGGGATGGGGGATGGGGTGTTATGTTATAATTTCTATACATAGGTGCATTTTTTTAGGAGATTAGCTTCTCCCTACTAATTGTTTAAAGTATTGTTATTGGAAAACACTCTGTGTTGTGGGTTTTTTCATTCTATAGGTTAAAAGAGAAAATTTAGAGAGCAGGGGGTGGAGTTATAGGTGGGGGAGATGAAAAACCAATGGAATTGAGGTGAGGGGTTTGTAACCAATTGAGTTGTTATTGCTAAAGGATTTTAAAACATTATGTGGGTTGCAAATTTTAAAAAGAAGTGTTTTGCAACCTGGAATTTTACAAAATAGTATGAATGTAATTTAGACAATACAAATGTAATAAAGGCACCTTATAACAAGTCTTACATAGAGTAAAAATTGTGTTTCAAAATCTTAATACGATCCAAATAGACATGCACAGTATGATTGCAGGTTGGAAAAAATAGTGGGAGGTGAGGTGACAACATGATTTATGAAACCTCCAACCCACACAATGTTGTAAAACCCTCTACACACTGAATCCAAATACCTTATTGGGTTTTTACAAAATGGTGCCTATCATCACATTCCTATGGTCTAAATAACACAAAGATTTTCAAGACATACATATTGTTTTGTAAAATTGTAAGATGCAAAACATTGTGTTTTACAAAACCTGCAACCCACCTTATGTTTCAATACCATTTAGACACAACAACCTTCAAAATGAGAATGTGAAAAATGGAAAAATTTTGGGCTTTCTATCCATTCCAAATTATGATTTTGAAAACTTGTCAGCACATAACCCACATTGCATTTCAAATGAAAACCCCTTTTCACAAGGAACAACCATTATTTTCTCATCAATGAAAACCCATCTTCGCAACGAACAACCATTCAAATCTTCACACTTAGAATATTCAAAAGGAAAAATTTAAAATTCGTCAACTTAAAAACCCACAAAAACACACAAAACAACTTTGCACTTCAAATGAAGACCCCTTTTCACATGGAAACCCCTTTATTTTCCAATCAATGAAAATCCATCTTCCCAATGAATAGTTGTTCAATTCTTCATAGTGAAATTTCAAAACCCTCAACACAAAAAAACATAAACCCTACAAGCAAACAAAATGAATGAAAACCCTACGGACAGAGTGTATAGAATGGAAGAGAGAAAAACGATGCACATGAATGGCGGATGTCAATGACTTCATTGCGAGGAGCATGCGATCTCAATGAGAATCCCTAACAAATATACAAAAAAGGTGGACACTTCAAACTCCATATTTTGCATGACGTGTGTGGGATCCTACTAGTCCTTTGTTTGTATTGCTTGACTTCACAACAATTGGATGGTCATAGAAAAAGATAATGGGGTTGTGGAGGAGCACAGGATCCACAATCCATTACCTTAATCAACTTGACAAATGAAACATGAGTGAAGTGAAATTCATAGAGGCCTCTTTCGAAACCTACTCTAATACCAAATGTTGGAAATTGAGACATAAACCTCAAATCTATCAATTCTTCATTCAACAAAAATTAACCTTAAACCATTACATTGCAATGGCTTTATAAAGTCTTTCAACCAACTAACTCCCTATAGCCACCTAACAATAAAAAGCAACTAACCTTTATTTTATTTAATTAACCTATGTTAAGCACTATTTTCTAACATAAAAATGGTAGTTGAATGACTCATTTTAACATATTGTTTACTAAAGAAATCACCTATGTAGATTTGGAAGAACCACTAATGCTTAGAGATACTACAATGGTTTTTTTTATGTGTAGTGGTGTGATGAAGGGTTAAACTCACTAGAGATTGGTTCTTTTGTTTTGTAATTGTGAAAAACTTGAATCTCCCAACCAAATGAGTAAATGTATATGTGATTTAAATTTTATAACATGTGAAAGAAGAAAACTAAAAGGACCTAGTGTGGTATATTACATATATAAGATCAACTCTATGTACATAGGAGACACACCATATATTTATTACATCAAGAATAGAACATTCTTGAACAATCCACGAGCAAATAGATGAGATTATTGTACTAGAGTGAATATGTGAGTTCTCTATGAAAGATTCACAAATTTTCTTATAATATTTATGTTGATTAAGTAATAACTCATATTACACTCATTATAAAATATAATTAGGGGAACATGCATCATTCCCAAAATCTCATCCAAAACACGGATATATTCATCAACTTAGCAAACTCTACATGGTTATATTCTTCTTCAATAGGCTATAAAATGAATTTATAGAATGGAGTAAGATTCAAAATAAAACATTACAAAAACCTAAAACTATTACAAGATAACTTTAAATTTTGTATCTCTTTGTTCTATAGAAAATTTACTAGCTCATTCTAGTTCATGCTCATTCCAAAATCAATGGCATAGGCATGTACCTATAATTTGGCCCTTTAACATAGGACCTTATTCACTCAACACATTAATCTAGTCCCTTTAAAATTTTGCATAACTATAAGGAGAAAATTTATATCAAATCAATTGTACCAAATGACAACAAAGGCCATCTCTACATTAATTATAATAAAAAGAATATCAATATGCAATGACATGGAGCACCTCTATAGAAATTGTAAGCCATATCAAGTCATGTGTAATTTGAATATACCACCAAGGAACCAATAAGCACCCACACCTATTATATTAACAACATTACTTGCTAGAGGAAGACAACCCCATATTTAAGGCACAATTAAGACATGAACAACAAAAATGCAAAACACAACCACTAGTGTTTTAGACATCAATATATTGGTGAGTTCTTGGATAATATAAAGATATTATCCTTGTCACAAAGGAAACCCCTAAATAATGGTATATATAGTGCTTGAAGACCATCAAGATTGATCCCTACATTATCACATTTTATTTATGGTAGAGACCAATGGTTATTATAATGCTACAAAATAATACTCTAGATCAATGATCTAAATAAATCCACATGATCACACGATACAAAATTAGAATAACTTTAGAAGGCTAAGCCAATAATAATAGAGCATACCATAGCTTTAAACACCATCATTAGGAAAAGAGAAAAGTTTTAACATGTTATGTAGAAGAAAGGACCCACTTGAGAAGACATGTGGCACCATTGATAAGCCACCATTTGAGTGGCTAAAATATCTCAAAATAATTATGTTTGTAAGAGGAATCTGGAAGGACCAATAGGAAACTACTACAATGAGGCCAAACACCACAATGAATGTGCAACATGGGAATATCAAGCATCACAAGTCAGAGATAAAGGTTGATTATTTTGATAAAGATTCATGACCTTCACTAAAATGGAATGATATTATATAGCCTACACATAGAACTTAGGAAAGATACACATTAATAATTTTAATTGTTGAGGCTCATTTACATGTTACTAAATAGAAGATGCCACATGCATATTCATCATGTTTTCCTTGCATAAATAATAGAAAATTGAGCCACAAAGGAAGAGTTGATTTTACCAAAATTTCCACATAGGTGCCATATAGTGTGTACTAACTTACTACAACTTTAGAAAACTACCCACATCAATGGGAGCTTAGGCCTACCACCATTAAAGGTGATTTCTACCAAGACATAACTCACTATTGAGTTCACATAGAATCTCAAGGAAGACCAAGTGCTTGTAATATTAATTTTTTGAGGCCCACTAGTGATATCAACAACATGTGGCACCAATTGAATATCTAACACAAACTACCACATAGAACTAAGTTTTTACTAGTGCACATATAGCTCAATAAGGATGTACCACACATAAAAAAAATTGTATACCTACAATGAGATGGAGTGGTCATTGACAAAGAGGTATGTGTTGAGCATGTCTAAGGATGATTAATGTTGCATGCATAAGGAGGGGTTGGTCCAATGGTTTACACACACTCCACAAAGCTAAGTTGCACACAAATAACTTGGCTACTATGTGCTATGAATGAGGAGTATAAAATTGGAGCCAAGATGTGGAACTTGATGAACACTTAGAAATTACTTTACATGAATATTAAAATTTTGAAAAGGGTGAGTGCAGGATCATGATGGGCCAAACAAGGCCTCTAAGTGGCAATGAAAATATAGAAAAACTGACTTAAGAAACTTTACATAAGAATTTGAATAGGTTATTAACATAATTTGGAAAATATGTAGGAATGTAATTTGTAGAAAATTAAATGTAGTTTGTAGGCTACTAAGCCTTTTTTGCAAAAAAGTAATTTGATTTTAGTAAAAATTTAAATTTTTAATGTAGTACTTTAAAATTTTGAAAAAAATAAAAAAAGAGTGTTTTTTTCTGGTCACCCTAAGTATGAGTAAAAATAAATAGTTTTTTTCAAATCTTTCAATATAAGTAGAGGACACATGCTCAGATGTGACACATATTTTTTGTATTTTTTTTGTAAATATATAATTAGTTATAAATTTTCTAGTAGGAATTTTTATTCAATGCAAGATTTGAACATGAACCGATTGGAATAGATAGCAAAAAAAATCTTGGGTTCCATTAAAATTTGAAATTATTATCTAACCACCTTTTCACCTTCGAAACAAGGAGGGGTTGCGACTTTGAGGAAGGTGTTTATGCTTGTTTTAAAAAATCAAACAAAGAGGAGGCGCCTCAAGATCCCATGTGATAGTTCTGAGAGAATGGTAGTACATAATAAGTCTATTGGTTAGTGGACTGTGGAAAGTGAATCCAGGGAAGTGGCAAAACAGTTTGAATGGAGGTTGCATAAAGTTTAAAATGGAGTGATGGTTCACCATTTAAAAACTAAGTCATAAATGGAAGTCAAAAATTCAGTAAATAAAACCAAAATTAAAATCCAAAAACATGAAGGGGCGCTAGAAAGTGAGAAGTTGTTGGACAAGAAAGAAACGATCAAGGAAAAATGATTAGGGGGCATTGAGCTGAATTGGAAGAAGAGAGCAGCATAGTGTGCCAAATAGGTAGAAGTAAGAAAACAAAACCCATGTAGTGAGAGGAAGGGCATGGGCAGAATGAGGAGATGGTCTAGAGAAGACCACGATGAAACAAGGAGACAAAATTTGATGTGCATGAGTAAAGGAAAGTGTGTTGGATGTCTGAAAGTCAGCCAAGAACAAAAAATAGAGGACATCAAATAGAATTTTGTGTGCAATAGAGGTTCAAAAGTGTGCAGAATAGGGGATGAAAAATTTGGTGATGTGTGTAATGAAGTGTGAGAGAATTGATATGAGAGTTGATAAAATTTTAATGAGAGAGCAAGAATTTTATTTGTAATTTGTTTGTCATATTTAAATTGCAGATTTCAATTTATATTGTGAGAATTTCATCAATTTAAACCAAAATTATTGTGTTGGCATTTGAAATTTTGTTTCATGAGCAAATAAGGTTATGTTGCTAAAAGCTTGTGACTAAGGCAAGGAGGGAGCTCTTGCATCAATTAGTATTAGAGTAGGAAATCCTAAGCATGGAGAGTATCCACCAAGATTTTTGGGAGAGAGTAACAGTTGTGGAGAGCTCAAATGAATTTTTACGGGTGTGTGTGGAGTCTCAAACCATTGAGAGTTGAAGTCGTTGAATGAAGAGACGTTGCCATGAAGAGGAAGACCCATATTAGAGGTTGTGCTGGAATAATTCTGAGACATGATAATGAATGAAATTAAAAATGATTTTAGAAATGAGGTGAGGTTAGTTGCTCGTACTACAAGAGAACTCGAGAATGAGGAAGAAAATGAAGAGGAAGAATAGAGAAGAGAAGAAGAGGAAGAGGAACAGCTAGAGGATTCCGAACAAGAACAATTTTTGAGGGCTCTTTCAAGAATTATGAAGAGCAATAAAATGGATGTACCAAATTTTTCTGGAACATTAAATCCAGAAGAGTTGATCAATTGGATTGGAGATTTGGAGGAGTACTTCAAAATGGAAGAAATTAGAGATCTATGGTGGGTGAAGATAGCCCAAACAAAATTGAAAGGGCATGCTGCTTTATGGTGGAAAGGGTTGCAGAGAGAGTAGGAAATGGATGGAGATCCCTAAATAACATGGAACCAAATGGTTACAAAGTTGAAGAGAAAATTCATTCTTGGAGATTACGAAATGAAGCTATTCAAAAAGTTACAAAATCTAAAACAAAAAGATATGAGTGTAAAAGATTACACGAAGGAGTTTTACAAGTTGTCTATTCGATTGAGAAGGCATGAAATCAATAGGGAGAAGGTAGCCAGGTATGTGAATGGCTTGTGGTTTAATATTCAAGACAAGATGAGTAAGTTGAAAATTACCACAGTTGAGGAAGCATACCAATATGCATTGAAGGATGAGGAGAAATTAATGAGAATACAAATAAACAATTCTAAAATTTAGGGAAGATTTGCAACTAAAAAGGGGAAAGTGAGCAACAACAAATGAGAGAAGGTTGAAGAATAATTCAAGCCCAAATGGAGTAAAGAGGTGGGCCAAAATACCAAAGAAATGAGGTATCAACAAGAGGACATGGTAGCAGCAGTATAGGGTTTCCATTTAGATGTTACTAGTGTGGAGAATTTGGTCATTTTGCTTTTGAGTGTCATCAAGTACAAGAGGGTAGCAAGAAGAGTGTAGCAAGGAACCACTTAGTACAAGAGGATGAGGAAAGTGGTGCATTCCCGAAAGGTGAAGATCTAAAAGAAGGAAAATCTCTCTTGATGAGGAGAGTGTTGGTGAACCCAAAGATGGTGGAGGAGGAACCATCCCAAAGAAGGAATCACTTTTGGACTGTGTGCAAGGCTGGAGATAAGTGTTGCAAAGTTATAGTTGATAGTGGTAGTATAGATAACTTAGTTTCAAAGGAAATGGTAGAAAAGATAAGTTTGAAAAGGAGTAAGCATCCTAGTCTATACATTTAGTCTCTTGGTTGCAGAAGGAACACAAGATGACTATGAGTGAGTAGTGTTTAGTCAATTTTCAGATTGGTTCTTATAGAGATGAGGTGTCGTGTGACATGATGCCTATGATTGTATGTCATGTGTTGTTGGGTAGGCTATGGCAGTTTGACACGGAGGCCATCTATGATGGTAGGAAGAATGTGTATACCCTAGAAAGATGGGTAGAAGTATATGTTGAATTCTCTAAAAGAGAAGGAAAACTAACTAAAAAAATCCATCCCTATTGTTTATTGCAATGCGGAGAAGCAACGAGTAGAGGAAGAGGAACAAATTGAGTGTAGTGATTTGCAGCCATTCAAAGGGCTGATTTTAAAAGGAAAGGGTAGATTGAGTTTTGATTTATTGTCGCGGTGCAATAAAGGAATAAAGAGTAGCAACCCAAAAGAATTTGGAGGGCATAGAGGTGGATCAATGGTAAGAAATTGTTCAAAGAAATAAGATAATGTTAGTGGAGGTGGCTCGAATGTTGAGGATGAGTTGAAGTGTAGAAGAGGGAAGGCTCCTGTAGATAAGAAGCAATTGTGGATCAAAAATAAACATGGGATTACTGTCCCATGACCTTTCAATGTTCTTGAGTTTATCAACTCAAGGAACATTTTCACTTACCCAGCGTGTCTAGTGCAAGAGAACGTGGGCGAACAGATGATCAACACGACCAAAAAAAAATATTGTTGGTTGTTTATGATTTATTTTTTTTTGTTTCTCTCTTTACAGTGCCTAAACCTCTTAAATTATTTTACTTCAATATGGAACTCTTGAAGATGATGATGGGGTAGATATACTTTGAAGAAACATTATCTCATGTAATGTGATAAAAATATTTTAATTAGATGTAATTGGATGGGTAAAGCCAATCTGTCCAACCTTTCTCCTGACCTCAAACAATATGCACATAATAGATTGTCGAAGGCTTTGGAAACTTTCAACAAATAAATTTGAAATTATAAAGAAAATTTTGAATTGAGAAATTGAGAAATTGACTTATTGAATGCAAGATTTGAAGATGAACCAATTGGAATAGATAGCAAAAAAATCTTGGGTTCCATTAAATTTTGAAACAATTATCTGAACCACCTTTTCACCTTCGAAATAGGGAGGGGTCGCGGATTTGAGGAAGGTGTTTATTCTTGTTTTAAAAAATCAGACAAAGAGGGGGTGCCTCAAGATCCCATGCGATAGTTCTGAGAGAATGGTAGCACAAAATAAGTCCATTGCTTAGTGGACTATAGAAAGTGAATACAGGGAAGGCAAAAAAATAGTTTGAATGGAGGTTACATAGAGTTTAAAGTGGGGCGATGGTTCACCATTTAAAAACTAAGTCACAAATAGAAGTCAAAAAGTCAGCAAATAAAACCAAAGTTAAAATCCAAAAACATGAAGGTGCGCCAGAATGTGAGAAGTTTTTGGATAAGAAAGGACCGATCAAGGAAAAATGATTAGGGGCATCGAGATGAATTGGGAGAAGACAGCAGCATAGTGTGCCAAGTAGGTAGAAGTGAGAAAAGAGAACTCGTGTAATGAGAGGAAGGGCATGGGAAAAAGGAGGAGATGGTCTAGAGAAGACCACGATGAAACAGGGAAACATAATTTGATGTGCATGAATAAAGGAAAGTGTGTTGGATGTCTGAAAGTCGGCCAAGAACCAAGAATAGAGGACATCAAACAAAATTTTGTGTGCAATAGAGGTTCAAAAGTGCACAAAACAAGGGATGAAAAATTTGGTGATGAGTGTGTACTGAAGTGTGTGAGAATTGATATGAGAGATGATAAAATTTTAATGAGAGAGCAAGAATTTTATTTGTAATATGTTTGTCATATTTAAATTGCATATTTCAATTTATATTGTGAGAATTTCATCAATTTCAACTAAAATTATTGTGTTGGAATTTGAAATTTTGTTTCATGAGCAACAAGTTTATGTTGCTAAAAGTTTGTGACTAAGGCAAGGAGGGAGCTCTTGCATCAATATATTATATTGGTAGAATGTTGTCAATTTGTTAAATACACCTTTTTCATTTTATCAAATTTAGATTAAAAAGATTGTCAACACGAAGGGTGAAGTTCAAAAAACCATTGCAACCCCTATAAACATGTTGAGGTAGTTGAATTTTTAGTTGGGAACCCCAAGCTAAATCCCAAAGCAATCCCAAAGAAAAATAGGTATTCGTTATTAACGGATATTCGATAAAAATGGATATCCATTTTTTAAAGTGAAAAATGGATATCCAATTTTTAAAGTAAAGAATGGATATCTATTTCTACCTTTAAGAAATAGATATTCGTTTCTATCTTTAAGAAATGAATATCTATTTCTTAAAGTTAAAAAACAAGTATCTATTTCTTTAACTTAAGAAACATATATCTATTTCTTTTAATTTGAAATATCAATATATAAATATCACTATAGATTAAAATATAACATGTTATGATATTAATGTTAATATAAATATTTATATATATTTAAAATATTAATATATATAATATAATATATGATAAATTAATGTATACTAGGAAATATTAATACTAATATAATATTATATATAATAATATTACATTATTAAAAAATTATTTGATGGATTGTTGCAAGGGAGTTTTAAATATCATATTTATTATAATAAAACTACAAGGAGTTGAGAGAAATAAATACATCTCTCTTTATCTCTATCTCTCACCTTCCCTTTATGCTTTTATCTATTTCCACTCACCCCCTCTCTCTCTACCTAAATTTCTCTCAATCCATCTCTGCACCCTGATCTCAAAAAGATGGATCCGGCGGATCTCGTCGATCCGGATCCGATCTGAGGGCGCAAGATGGATGTCTCGGATTTTGTCTGACTGATTGATTTTGATGATTTCGAGATTGACGGCGATTTCTGCTGATTTGATTTGATTGATTTGATTTTGACTTTCGGGATGGATGATTGATCTTTGATCTCGATGACGTGATTGCGGATCGATCTCGATTTGATGCCATGTCGGAGGATCTGCGTGATTTCCGGATCGATTGATCTTTGACGGATGGAAAGTTTTGATCTTGTTTGATTTCTGATTTATTGATCTCTTGATGCTGGATTTGATTTGATTTGATTTTTTGACGGACCGGATTTTTATTCTCTCTTTTGCCGATCTCTTGTCCGACTTTGAGGACCTATTATTAACTTTTCGACTTTGTTCCTTCGCCGATTTTGACTTTTCGACTGCATTTTCTTCGACTTTTCGATCTCTTTACTCGGGATTTTCCTGATTCTTCTTTTCTTTCCTGATCCTTTTTTATGACTCGACGATTTCCTGACGATTTCGATCTTCTTGATTGAAAGATTCAAAGCGGATGCCGGATTGATGGATCGATTGACGGATTGATGATTGATGCGCGGATGGATTTTGATTGATCCGACGCCTGATTTGACGCTTGATGTCCGCCTGACTTTTGCCGCCCAATTAACTTTTTTCGATTGATTTTCGACGGATTTTCGATCCGGATTTTTGTCGACTTTATGCCTACGATTTTTCCTCGACCGGATCCTTCGGAATGATCCTTTTTTGTTGTGCTGCAAGGTTCCAATTTTGAGGGAAGAAGTAGAAAAAGATGGTTTTATTTCAATCAAACCTTGCAATAAGGGTAGAGGGTTAAAAAGAACTCTCAAAGATAGACAAGAGGGGGTCTTCAATCATTTTGATGTGCTAGATGATTTAGATCTGCAAGAGACAAATCATGTTGGGGTGCTTCTTGGAGATAATATTTTGGTGGATGAGCAGATAGGAAATAAGGAGGATATTAATTAAGATTTTCAACATGACAAATCTTCCAATAAATTGATGGATTTTGTTCTTTCCTTAGTGACTTCTTATGTCCCAACAATGTCTGAATCTGTGGGGAGGGTTTAGGATAGATCCTTGGTTGAGCTATCTAATCTTATGGAGAAGGTGAAATTAGAATCTAGGAAAGGAAGCAAAGCCTCTACCATATTAGGGATCCAAGAAAAGAATCTCAGGAAGGGTGCTCCAAAGAAATATTTTAAGGTAGGGCGGAAGAAAGATCGGGATAACATAAAATTAATGGGAGAGGCATTAGAGTCAGGGTCAGTTAAAACCATTGACTCTCATTTCTCTAATTCTCAAAGATGATTGTTCTTTCATGGAATGTAAGGGGCTTGAACAGTGGCCTTAGACAAAAATTTGTTCGGGATTTGGCAAGAAAACACTCGCCATATATTTTCTTCATTCGGTAGACTAAGCTTTTTGTGGAAGGTATGTGTAATTTGGCTCCTAAAATTTGGTGGCATAGCCAGTGTCAGTGTATTAGTGCTCAAGGTACTGCTGGGGGGGTAGCTTGTTTTTGGAACCCAATAAAGGTAACTCCTCTCTGGTGGATTTCTAGTAGATACTCTATTTTTGTGGTTGCTTCATGTCTGGAAACTAGAGAGACTATTCTCTTCTCCAATATCTATGTGTCAATAGATACCCTTGGAAAAGATTGTCTTTGGTTTCATATTAGGTATGTTAGATCTTTGATTCCCCTCTACCCCTATATTTTGGCAGGGAGCTTTAATGCAATAAGAAGTTTGGAGGAAAATAGCAGAGGAACTGACAAGATGGATCCTTCTTCCTCATTGCTCAGAGATAATATTTCTCTCTTGAATTTAGTGGATATAAATCTCATCAATGACTTGTTTACCTGGAATAAAAGGAGATGTGGAAAATATTCTATCTCAGAGAGACTAGACAGGTTATTGGTGTCTTATTATTAGATAAGTAGCTCTTGGGAAACTAGCTCTAAGATATTGGAGTGGAGGGGCTCTGACCATTGGCCTATCAAACTTCCAGCTACTT
Organism: Sequoia sempervirens; assembly: GCA_007258455.2. Taxonomy (NCBI): domain Eukaryota; kingdom Viridiplantae; phylum Streptophyta; class Pinopsida; order Cupressales; family Cupressaceae; genus Sequoia; species Sequoia sempervirens. The sequence continues at coordinate 128,063 of VDFB02097925.1, forward strand.
TGGTTGGAATCGCCAAGAATCTATCCTTTAAATTTCAGCTTATGTGGTTAAGAGATTCTTAGTTGTAGGATTTGATGATAGATTGGTGGAGTTGTAGACCTGTCTATGACACTGTGATGTACTCCTTTGTTAAGAAATTACAATTTTTTAAGATGCAACTCAAGAAGTGGAATAGGCAGTGCTTTGGTAATATCTTTTTGGCCAAGGCTAAGGCTCAATCTCGGATAAATGAGATCACTAGGAAGATTGGAGATTTGGGTCTTATCGAGGAAACTCTTAAGATGGAATTGAGTGCTCTAAAGGATCTGAAAGAATGGGAATTGTGCAAGGAGATTTATTGGAAGCAGAAGGCTCGGGTTGAGTGGCTTAAAGAAGGCGATTAAAATATTTCCTTCTTCTTTAACTAAGTCAAGGCTAGAAGATATGGGAATAAGATCCCTTCTCTTGTGTCTGGTAGGGGAGTTCAATTATTTTCCTTAAGGGAGATCTCTTAGGAAGCTTCCCAATATTTCTCATCATTTTTTACTAATGATCTGCCTCCTGCAATTGAGGAAGAAAACCTTATTCTAGGTTGCATTTCTTAGTTTTTATTATAAGGGAAAAATATGTTTTGAAGGGACCCAAAACCCTTTACAACTGAACAGACAAAATGTTGCTTAAAGATAAAAACATTGAACCATCAGTAGCAACCAGTAGCAAACCAACAGTAAAAAACAAAGACCTAGAAGCAAAGGAAAACAATAGAGTAGAACACAGAAAGGGACACTAGTTCATGTTCTTTAAGGTGTTAGCCACCTCAAGTTCCTAGTTTCGATGCAATTCAACCATGTCCATCAGTTCTTTCTTTTCGTCCTCAATATTTCCTCAGGTTACCCTTCCCTTTAGTAGTAGGGCCTTTAGCTACATCCTTTCCAACCTTTTTCCCCTTTCCCTTTGAAACCTGGTCCTTCTCCATCATCTCAACAAAGTACAATTGATCTTCTCTTATCTCACTTATCTTGTGAAATAGGACCTCCAAGGATTCGAAAATATTCTTAATCAAAATGTGGCTTACATGTAGCAACTTTTTGATGTCCGCATTGGTGTCCATAATCTTAGCCTCCATATCAGAGATATATTTCTCACATAGGAACTTGAAGTCAATAAAAGAAAACTCTAAGTCCACAATTCTATCAATCAAAATATTTGAGGAAGAACCCTTTGACATATTTTGCATATTCTATTTCGAGCCCCTAATCTTTATACTCACCCTGTTGAATTCATGTAGAGTCCACTTCACCAGCTTGAAAGTACTAGTAGCCCCTGCACGAGCCATTTCAAGGAGCTTGAACATTGAAGTGGTATCATCGTTTAGGTATTAGAAATCCTCAAACAATGGGTTTACATTAAGAGGCTCTGGTTTTCCAGGCCTCAGATTAACCCCCTCCTCACACACAGTCTTCCCACCAAAGAGCTCCACACTTGGCGTTTGTCGAACAGAGGATTCATCAATTTCAACAGTCTTCTCCTTAGCACCCTTCTCCTTATAATGGTCCATGGTACTCTCCAAAACATCATTCAGAACCTAATTTTTCAACTTAGCAATACACTTGGAAGCCCTTCTAGGCCTTTCCTTGGCATCCTTGTCCATGAAATTATCCTACAGGTCCTCCTCCTTACCACCTGCCACAACAAAATCCTACCCATTAAAAATGACATTATCCTTAGACCTGGAACCCCCAGAAAAAAAATTTGTGTCGTTGCCAGTAGACTAGGAATCCAAATCCTACAAAATAATCTTCTTAGTAGAATGTTTCCCCTTGGGGTTCCCCTTCTTTCTCTTCTTCGAAGGGGTGGTCATAGGGGAAGAAGACCCACCCTTGTCCTCCTAATTCCATTCCTCCTCCCTAGATGCACTAGTATCTGAATCAATTAACAAGGAAACATCATTGATAGCCTTTTCCTTGCCCTTAATTGTTTTAGCAGGGACGAGGGCTCTCACATGCTCCATTATGAGCAGAATGAGGCCCTCGTGTAGAACTGATGCCCTATTTTTCAAATGAGCATACACCAACACCTCCAACGAAGATAAGAGAAAGAAATGAAATGAAATAAAAATCCCATGTTTGAAATGATTCAACAAAGTGAAATGGTAGCCTAAAATTGCAGTAAACCTGCCTTCTAGGGTAACATACCACATGATGATCTCAGCAATATCAACCCAAATCTTCTTCAGATATGTTTGTTCATAGCCCCAAGATGACATCTTGATAACCTTTTTCCATTCATCATCTTTAAAGAACTAGTCCATGGCCTCCTCATTGCTCTTCCTCTCCTTGAAAATTTTGTGACACACCAACGGAAAACCAATAATGACAACTATAAATTCCTTATTTATCTCAAACACTATTCCCCTAACCTATAACTTATGATTATTCCAGTAGGAAATAAATTCCACTGAAGCCTTGGGATCATGGTTGTGGAGCCTTTCTAGGAAAGGCGTGAAATTACCATGTTCAAGAATCCTCCAAATTTTATGATTCTTCCTCAAACTAGCATAGGAATGTGACTCTATTCTGCTACAGTCACCCCCCATGTTCATAATCACCATAAGCAGAAACCCTTGGATAGATATGGTCAACTGAGATCCAACAAGCAAAGGAATACCCACAAAGTGTGTGACTAAAATGTAGGTACAAATGGTAATATCAATCCAGCAAATGAGCTCACCTGTATCCATCATTTTGCAATAAAACCTTAGCATCCTCGGGAAGGAGGGAGTACTCCTCCCATGCCTTGAAATCATTAATTTTGATAGCCTCATTAGCAAAGAAATCCACCAATGAGTTTCCCTCTCGATAGATATGAGTGACACGAGTTTCCTCACAAGATCTAAGCATCATTATAGCATCCTCGATCAACTGATCTTGATTGTCCAACTAGGCTTTTGGATACCACGTAGATAGTTAATGATGTTTAGTGAGTCTCCCTCCATCCAATGTTTAGAGTAGCCCTTTTCCAATGAAAATTTAATACTGATGAACGCAGCCTCACCTTCCGCACAGTGATTACATTCCTCAATTAGTGACTATGGAAATGAATGAAAATTTGATAGACCCGAATTCTATAGATGAATTGGAAAGATTTTGTTTTTGGATGAAGAAAGGGAAAGCATCTGGTCCTGATGGTTTCCTGGTAGAATTCTTTGAAGAATTCTAGGAAGTCATCAAATTTGATTTGTTAGAGGTTATGCAAGAATCTTAGCAAAATAAGCAAATGTTGAGGGCTTTGAATTCAAATTTTATGGCTCTTATCCCCAAAAGAGAAGGAGCTAATTCGTTGGATATTTTTAGGCCCATACCTCTATGTAATGTGGTTTACAAAATTCTCTCTATGTTGATTCCAGAAAGGCTTAAGAAATAGCTTAATAAGCTTATTTTTGAGGAGCATGGAGGATTTGTGGCAGATAGGAAAATTTTGGATGGCATGATCATTGTTGTTGAGACTATTCACTCAATGGCGACCTCAAAGGAGAAGGCCATGTTTATTAAGTTGGGCATGGCCAAAGCTTATGACAAGGTCAAGTGGTCTTTTCTTCAAAAATGGCTCTCAGCTTTTGGTTTTGGAAGGCAATGGATTGATTGGGTGATGAGTTGTGTTGCGTCTACCTCTTTCTCGATGATTGTTAATGGAGGCCTTCTAGTCTATTTTGTGCCTCTTGTGGTCTTTGGTAGGAAGATCCTTTTTCGCCTTATTTATTTATTTCATTTGTAAAGGTATTGGAAAGAATCATTACATCTCATGTTAATCAAGGTTTTATTCAAGGTTGGCAATGGGAAAATGGACTGCCTCTAAAGTCTCATTTGTAGTTTGTGGATGATAGCACTTTGATGGGAATGTTCAAATCAAAGAAGCTACTAATTTAAGGTGTGTATTGGATATTTATCTTGTAGCCTCAAGTCAATAGATAAATGAAGGTAAATTTTCAATTTTCTTCTTCAATACCCTTCCTCTTATTCAACATGGAATAGCCCATATTCTTAGATTCTAGGTTAGAACACTTCCTTTGGTATATCTTGGTATTCCTCTCTTTTGGCATCCTTCCTAGAAGGACTTGACAAAATGTGTTGGAAAAGCTTCAAACAAAAGTTAGTCATTGGACACATAGATGGATTTCCTTTGTGGGGAGAGTTATGATTTTGAAATCGATGGTCCAAGTTCTTCCAAATTACAGATGCTTGATTTAGGTTGCTCCTATGAGCTTCATTAATGATTTGGATGCCCTTGCAAAACAGTTTTTTATGGGCTTGCAGCTTTTCCTCTTCGAAGTGGAGTTTGGTAAAGTGGGAGACTATATGCAAACCAATACAAGAGGGTGGTCTTGGCCTAAGGCAAGCTAATCTCACTGGTCAGGCCTTGGCAACTAAGTTATATTGGAGGTGGTGTATTAATTAGGATCAAATTTGGGAAAATATTTTGGCTTCTAAATATATGAAGGGAGTGAAAACACAAGATATGCCTGAGTTTTCCTGATAGGTAAGGGTTTAGTGATATGGAATACTCTAAAAAAAGGAGAAAATTTAATTTAGAGGGGTTTGTTTTGGATATTTAATAGGGGCTCCAAGGCCCTTTTCTGGCAGGACTCTTCGGATGGTTTCCCTCCTATCCTTTCAATGTATCCTCACTTATAGGATCTTAGCTTACCTTTCATGGAAGTTGGGTGGTATAGGGTGAAAGATTTCAAATTTACTCAAAGATTAGGACATGTGGAGGTGTCTAGATGGAAGAATCCTATTGAATGGCCTATTGGAGGCTCAGTTGAAGACCACATGAGTAAAGAAGTATTCCAGCTACTTGGTTCTATAGTTCTCTAAGTGGGAAGGACACTCTTGCTTGGGGTCTTGACCCTAGGGGAGTTTATAAGGTAGCCTTTGGATATCAGGAGCTAAAATTTTAGAAATATAGGGGAACAAAATTTATGTGGTGGAAGAATGTGTGGAACAAATTCTCTCAACCCAAATGCAACTTTTCATGTGGATTGTTGTGAGGAATAGTGCCACACCTGGGACAATTTGCTAAAACGAGGATTTCAAGGACCGCCTATCTATGTGTTATGTGGAAATAGTGAAGAAATCTCTTCTCATTTGTTCTTTCAATGTCTCATTTCTAGGGAAATTTGGCACCTTTGGTGGGAAATTTGGAACCATTCCTATGTTCATGCCCCTTCTCTGATTGATTTTTGGAGAAGTTTGGGGAGGCCTCTAATCAAGGTCTTTTTTCTTCAAGTGTCATGGAGCATAGGGCCTTCCTTTATCATATGGCAGTAATGGTTAGAAAGGAATCGTGTCAAATCTTTAGGGGAAGGAATTTGGTAGTTCAACAAGTTTGGCAGTGAATTCTAGGAACAATTATAGAGATAGTGAATACAAAATGTGAAAGGTCTATTCTTTGAGAGAGAGGAGAGGTTGGGATTTCATGGAAGTGATCCTGGGCTTTACAGAATAAGGTGTCACAATTCCAAAAAGAAGATGTAGAGGGAGGCTAGGTGATTACCTCCCCCAATAGAGGTTTTAAATATTAACTCTGATGGATCCTCAAGGGGTAATCCTGGGCATGCTAGTATTGGTGGAGTTGGGACAGACAATTCTGAGAAAGTTATCTTTCTCTTCTTCATCTATAAGGGGCAACAAACTAATAACCTTATAGAAGGTTTGGCTATCCTTATGGCTCTTGAAAGAGCTTATGCCTTGGGATGGCGTAAGATTATATGTGAGTCTGATTCTCAGATTTTGATCAATATGTTGTATTATTAGATGTTGGATGGGGTAAATTGGCAACTCACCTTAGTGGTTAGTCAGATTCTTCAAGTGAGTTCTAGGCTTGATTATGTTTCCTTTTTTCATATTCCACGTGAATGGAACAAGGTAGTTGATTGTTTGGCTAAATGGGATTCTGAGAATATTGGTGACTAGAAGGTGGAAGAGTGGGAGAATTTATCTTGAGAACATCCCCATATTTTAGATAAGCTGGTTACCGAGGACATGGTTGGATAAGGGGATTTTGTCAGCGCGCCCCCTTATGGACTATTCCCCTAGATGGCGGGTGGTTGTTGGTGGCTATTGGAAATTTTGTCCTAGTAGGGCTAGTGATTGTGCCTGGTTTGGCTTGATTGTAAGATTCTTGATGACTTAAATAAATTTTTATCCCTTTTATTTAAAAAAAACATAAATAGATATAATACAAATAAATAGATAAAAATAAAATATACAAATAAATACATAAAGATAGATATAAATAAAACATACACAGATAAAATACACATATATAGACATAAATAAAATATAAACATATAAAATACAAATAAATAAATATAAATAAAATATACATAGACAAAATGCATATAAATAGATATAAATAAAATACACAAATAAAATACACACACACACATATATATAATATAAAATACACACAAATAGAAATAAATAAAATATATATAGATAAAATACAAATAAATAAATATAAATAAAATATACACAAAATACACATTTATAGATATAAATAAAATACACATAAATATATATAAATAAAATATAGATATAAATGTGCATGATACTGCCTTCATCTCGGTGTTTTCCCTCGTCTGTTGCAACTAGGGCTTCCGACTGCTGGGAGAGGCAAAGTTTTTTGGAGTTGCATGGAGATGTTGGTTGAAAACCTCTACTATATGTGGAGGCAGCAAAGTATGGAGTCCTTTCTCATTGTAGAGTGTTGGGTGTTCATTGAAGGGAAACCATGGAAGGGATGGATGATCCCAACTCAGCTTGGTGGGGGCTCCTTGGGGTAGTCTTCCTATGCCAAAGAAGGATTGGAGGCGGGATGAAGGTCAAACGTGAAAAGAGGATGTAGGAACAAAGGCTACAAGGGTGGAGAGGGATTTTGGGCCTCTGTGAAACACAACTACAACCCCATCAATCTCTTTTGATGACGTCATTGTAGATAAAGTGAAGGAGAATGCAAGGTATTTTGTAGAGTTAGGTTTGATAGGGAGGTTTTGGGGATTTTGGCCAAGTCTAGTTGATTTGCACCATTGGAATTCTAAGACTTGGAGCCCATTTTGGAGGGTGAGGTGCAAATATACCCCAATGCAAGGGGGATTTTCGTGGTGGTGTTTGAGAACATGAAGGATAGGAATGTTGTTATTTGTGATTACCAATGGAGTTGAGAGGACAAATACTTGTTAAAGCTGAAGCCATGGCACCTAAGTTTATATCCTACCACTGAATCATTTGATTTGGTTCCTCTGTGGGTAAGGCTTTCAAATCTTCCTCTACATTTTTGGTTTGAATCTTGTTTTAAAGCCTTTGGAAACTCATTGGGGAATTTTTTTTGGGTTGATGAGGGTACTTTGAATTTTATACACACTACTTATGCAAGAATATTAGTATAATTGGAAATTTCAAAGGATCTCCCTGCAGATGCACACATGAAAGTTTCGGTTGGAGATTTGATTCAGTTGCTTGATTATGAAGGACTACCTTTCTATTGTCGGAGATGCTTCTGCACTAGACATACTGCTAACCATGGTTCCTTGCAAAAGAGGACCTCTCAAGTAACATGGTGGAAAGATGTATCTCCCTAAAACTATTCAGTGGAAAAGGATAGCTTGGATGGCACTACACAAGCTAAGGAATTAAATGTAACAACCACCAATAAAGATTCCACATCGAAGAATCAAGAGCAGGCAGTGGGTACCTGCAGACACTAAAAAATGTCTCGAATGATATCATACACTCGAAATAGGTTTATTAACATCATTTCCTCTTTAAGCCCATCCTCTTTTCACTTAATTAATTAAATTAACCTAGTTAATATAAATAATGACATCATTTTTTTCTATTAACCTAATTCATCAATTCAAGTTAATTCCCCCTTTCATGCTAACACTTCATCTCATTAAATTAAATAAATCAAAATATTTAATTTAATTTTCTAAGTCATCTTATTTAATTAAATAATCCTAAGTTATTTAATTAAATATCATTTTCATCTCTCCCCCATTCATTAAATTATTTAATTTAATGATTATCACTTTAATTTTTCAAATTCCCTAATTCCATCATTAAACCTTGTTTAATTAGCAATTAAACTAATCTTCCTCCAAAAGGGGAATATTCCCATAGAATATTCCTTATCCCTTTTTTTGCACAATTAAAACTTTCTTTTAATTTGCAAAATACCTTTTATCCTCACCCATGAGAATATTCCAAAGAATATTTTCTCTCCTTCAATCAAGTTACTTGGCTTCTTGAGCAAGCTAAACCTTTAACCTTTTGAACAAGTCACCTTTGACCTGTGTGAGCAGATCAAAAGTGTGTTTGTTTGGAGCAAATGTGAACCCTTGATTAAAACCCATCATGCATTCTCATCTGTTGATGAGAATCCATGATCCATGCCTCTTCTTCCTTCCATCCTTGACCGTTGATTGATCTTTTCAATCTCAACATCCATTTCTCACTTTCTTTCCTATAAATAGGTCACTATTTGGAGATAAATGGATCCATCTTTCAATTCCAAAGTCATGCTATTGAATTCACTCACACTCACACTCCCAATTTACTCACTTTTAGCTTAATTTAGTTCATTTTAGTTGTATAATAGCTTAAGACATCCATTAATGGCTTTCATGCATCCATCATATTTTGTTTATAAATTAGGGTTTCCATCTTTTAGCTTAGAATTAGCTTAGATTAGCTTACTAATTGCATAATTAGATCAATTTTAGCTATAGACACTAAAAATATACCGATTGATCCTATACGCCTGATCCTAATCTTACTAACACCAGTTCGTCTTGAATCATCTCCCCTGCTTGTCATTTAATAATAAGTAATCTTCATTTAATTAAATTCATCACATTTCATCTCTTCATTAAATAAATCATTTTTTACCTGATTAAGTCATCATCTCATATTAATTAAATAAATCACTTTGTTTAATTAATCATATAGTCCCTCTTTTAATTAAATAATTCATTTTATTTAATTAGTCTCTAAAGTCATCTCATTTAAATTAAATTAATTAATCTTTATTTGATTTAAAGCTAACACCATCCTATTTAATTAAATAAATCAAATCTTATTTAATTAAGTCTAAAATCATTATTCCTCTCATTTTAATTTATTTAAATCCAAAAATCTAAATCAAATGGTCAA
>VDFB02097926.1:0-23480 GCA_007258455.2 Sequoia sempervirens
TTTTGTTTTTTTTTTTTTGTATTTTCAAAGAAAAATATATATAATATTATATATTTAAAAAAAAATGTGGCAAATATTTAGTTTATTAAATATAATAATTATAATTTAGTTTCAAATAAAATATAATTATAACTATTTTATTTGATATTATTTTATTGGATTTTAAAGATCAAATAAAATGTAATTTTCTTTAGAAATAAAATCTTAATGATTTTCTTTTAGTAGAATAAAATTTAATTTGTTAGTAATAATTATATATATATATATTATTTAATATTTTTTTTTTTTTTTAAAACAAAATATAAAAATGAAGGATATAATTATTTATTCTAATATTTAAGAATACGAAATTTCTATTTGGAAATTAGTGTATTAAAGTTTATATGTAGTAAAACAAAATTAATGTATTATTTTTATGTACATATAAATATATATATTTGATGTTCTTTGGTTATATGTGATTTATTTGTGTGGGGAATAAACAAGTTGTATTATTTAGATTTGTACCGAGATACTTGTGCGTGGGTAAGGATATTATGGTATTGTTAATTGTTTCGTGGAATTTTGATAAAATTGATTGATTATTTCTTTATTGTTATTTTATAGTTTTAGCGTATTGATGTGGAAGTCCTGTTGTAATTGTGAAACCGTATGGATTGTCGGTCTTTCTTGTGCATTTTGATTATGGTTGTTCCTTTATTCTGGTTGCGGTGTGGGAACCTTGTGATTCAGTTGTTGTTTATTGTGAAAACTTTGTCCCAGAGGCTTGTCATTTAGAGTGTTATTCTCTGCTTGTTTATGCTTTTGAGCATTATTGGTTTTATGTTGGAAGGGTTGAACGGGTTGGTAAGACTTTTGACTTTGAGTAATCGCGAGAGGGTTAATGCCTCGTGTGTTTAGATTGTTTTATGCTTTATTAATATTAGTTCAACCCTTGCCTGTTTTGGAGATATGTTAAGGGTCATAGGGAGAGTGGCTCTTTGTGGGCGCCGGCGCCTCGGGTAAGAGGAAGTGCCAGGGGAACCCACGTAAGAGTAGTTAAACAAGTGATAACCTAAAAATAGAATTTAGGGGGTGGGTAGTAAAACATACAAGATAATGAAAACTGGATTCCTCGTCTATGCATTAGGGCTACCGTAGACTAGTGATAGTGAGTAAGTAGGTAATTAAATAAAGTAAATAGTCGTCTTTCATGAGAGACCCTCGGCTCATCGTTTACTATGGTCTGGCTGGCCTGGGTTAGAAGGGCAATTGATCCATAGATGGAGTCTTGGCAGCCCTCGGTTAGATGCGAGGGATCCCATGGGAGCTATGCGATGACACTCTCCACTAGACATCCTTGTCCTTGTTTCTTGTCACCTCTAGATATTGTTATATTTATGTTGTTTCTAATTTTAGGGCTAGGGGATCCATAGATGGGTGCCAGCGCCTCAGTTGGAGGAAGAGCCAGGGGATCCCATGAGAGCTATGCGATGACCCTCCCCCTTGACACCCATCTGACTTGTTTCTTGTCGCCTATGGAATGGTGTATCGAATGGTTGATTTAAAGTTATTATGGAATCGTGTTCTTTTTATTATTGGTTACGATCTATTGAATGTATTTTGGTTGGTTTGATTCTTGGATGTTATCTTTTGTGATGATTCTTTGAATTCTTGTGAATTGATTCATGATTGTTAATTGATAGTACTTCATGTTATTGTAGTAAGGAGTTCTTGGTTTTAACTTGTTATGTGATTTGAATACGTCGATGTTTGTGCATTGCATACGCCAGGTTGCTGTTTTGTATCATGTTGTTGAGTGGTTGGCATTCATTGAGTGGGGTTCACTTCTCGTCACCTCTACGAGTACCCGGTGAGTTGCGCAACTCACATGGTTAGGTGGAGCGTGCCATACCGTTAGGTTCCCCATCGGCGTTATGTCTTCTCATTTCCGTGGTGGAGTTGTACCGATGATGATTGTACTTCATGTTCATTATTTTTGTATCTATTCCCATATTTAGGAAATTCAATGATAATTCATGTATCAAAGAAGATTGTAATGTATATTGAAACAATGATGTAATAGTTAGGTTTAATTTGGATCTTGTTAAAAGAATTATCATGGATGTAATTATGCGATGTTTATTATGCTCGCATCATGATTTTCAGATGTATTATTGTATATGGTTATCATAATTAAATGGTTATGTTATATTCTTTATCTTCAATTCTGTTTAGTTGTTGCGATGTAACCTTGCGTGCCCCAGAGAACCCAGTGTATTATTGTTATGTGTTATGCTATGTGGTTATGGTTTAATGTTATTGCATGTCTACTTTTGTTATTTTAAAAAAAAAAATTATTCGCATTATGTGTGTGTTCTCTGGGGTTTGCACGACGGGAGTTACAACTTGGTATCAGAGCCAAGGTTGCAAATGCTAGGGTCTTTGGGTAGTGTAGTCCATTAGGTTACCGTTTGTGCAACTCTTGAGCTCATGTTGTACTTTATCTTGTGGCGCAGAACTATGCCTCGAGGTAGAGGACGTGGCCGTGCAAGAGGCCGTGGTGCCGGACGTGGAGAAAACTGGCAAAGCCCCTCAATTCCTAGTTCCCATGGCTCTGAGCATGAGGAACATCAGAGTCTTCATAGCGTTCCATCAGGTGGCCAGAATCCAGCACAGCCAGGTCTAGACGGTCAGTTACAGCATATACTTGGAGAGATTCTTAACCGATTGGGACCCAGGCCAGATGAGGTGCACCAGGTTGAGAGGGAGAGAGAGAGGTCCCCGAGGCGCAGGGATACAGATGTGGTTCAGGATGCAATCATAGCAGGCCATATGAGAGATCTGATGAGGGCACACCCTCCTACTTTTGATGGTTCTAGAGGAGGTCTAGAGGCTGAGACCTGGTTAATTGACTTAGATCGTTGCTTCGCTATGCACCCCTACGGTAGCAATACCAAGGCTCGGTGTGCAGTTATGCACTTGCGAGGCTTCGCATCTACTTGGTGGCGCCTTGAGGAACAGAAGTTGCATCTTGATATTAGTGTGGTTACTTGGGAGTTGTTTCTATATAGGTTCAGAGCTCGTTTCCTCTCAGACCATTGGAGGCAGCGTAGGGTTGACGAGTTTCATGATCTCAAGCAGTTATCTATGTCAGTGGAGCAGTATGAGAGGCGCTTCTATGAGTTGAAGCAGTATGCAGGGATTAGCCACGATGAGGGCATGTTAGTGCAGCATTTTGTTCAGGGCTTAAACGCCCGCATCAGTGGTGGCGTACGAGTCTTCGATCCGAAGACAATGGAAATGGCAGTTGAGAAGGCTTGCTTAGTGGAGGAGAATTTGGCCATGGCTTTGGGTGGTCACATCAGAGTACAGATTGGTAGCATGCCCACACCTGGTTATGTTACTCATGGAGGGCAATCACAGGGAGTAGGATCTTCTAGGAACAGGAATCCACCTTCTAAAGGGGGTCAGTAGCAGCAGCATCAGGAACAACAATCGCGGCTGAAGCATGAAAACTTTCAATCTCAGCAAGGTGGCAATTCGCAGTTTCGTAAGGATCGAAAAAGGATCAGGCACCAAATTCGACAGGAATGTTTTGCACAGCCTGCACCTAGTTTTCAGTCAGCGCCGAGTCGAGCAAGCTTTCAACAATCCAATGCTCCATCCGAGGGCAGAGGATTTGGCCGAGGTACTGGTTGTTACTCATGTGGGCAACAAGGGCATATCGCTAGAGTGTGTCCACAAAAGAGCACTTCTGGATTTAATCAGAGACCTGCCGCTTATGAGCCGACGGTGGGAGATGCGGGTAGATCACACCGAGTGTTTTTTGTTGTCGACAATCGTTAGGCTGGGTACCAAGATGCAGGGGTAGAGGCTTCTGGTAGCGGACGAAGTTCTGGATTAGGAGCTCATGAGTGAGCTCGAAAGGGTTCGATGGTGTCCTAAACGTTGTGATCTTGGTGTCATGGGAGGATGTCTCCCTTATTTGAGAATCTTAATTTTCCTTTTATTCTATTATTTAATGGCTTCCAGGAGTAAGCCATATCCTAGGGGGGAGGATGTAATACCCCTATTACTGTTTAGACTTATTATTTTTGTGCTTGGCTGGATACTCTGATGGTACTAGTATTGTTTGATTTGGTTAGTTAGACATTTGATGATGCTATTATTCTAGTAGTGGATTTGATTATTTTATATGACATTGTGGTTGGTTAGATATCAATTGATTTTCTGAATTATGATATGATGCAGTGATTTAATTTAATATGTTATGAGATGATTGTTAGTTAGAAATGTAATTCATTGATTATGTTATAATTGTTAGAATAGGTGTGATGAAGGACAATATAGCATCACTCGTTCGCGAGTGCCCTGTTATGTTGTGATTCCTTCTCACAATGTAGTATTTTGATTTAATGCTTTAATGTTATATATATATGCACATGTACACAACTTCGTTTGTATGCAGGATTTGCAGGTAAAAGTCTCGATTCCATCTGCTTCGACAGGACAGGGCGAGCACCTATAGCCCAACGGTTAAATGTTGATACAGAGGTGACGATGAAGTCCTCCCGTCCCATGATGTCAGGTCGTCTTGTTGTTTGGTATTGTTTACTTTGTGTAATTGTCATCATTTGTGTGTTGTGTTATGTGTTATGTCGTATTTTGTCAAGGTAGCATTGTATAAGTTATGTTTCATTTTAATGATGGAAACCATTGTTGTTTCTACATGTTAGGTTAAATTTTTTTATATATATTTAGATGATTTAATTATTTTGAAAGTTATATATTTTGCAATTAAATAATAATTAAATATTAAATGTAAACTAATTAATTTAATCAATTTGTGGTAGGTGGATAATTATGAGAATAATTTATTAAAATTAAATATGTAATGTGAGAAACGAGAAAGTTGCAAAAATAAGATTAAAACAATAAAACAAATAAAAAGAATAAAAAGGCTGTGTGAGCCTTCTGGAATAGAGATCTGGGAAAAGAAATGTTTTAAAAAGAATTGTTTTATTTATTTTTGATTTTTTATAGTTTGTAGGAAATTGTCAATATCTTTTATTTTAGTGGGAATTTTTACAAGTTTTACACACACAAGAGGATTATGCTGACGGAGGTTGTAGAAGATATTGGCTTTGTAAGTTGGAATTTTAGAGAGGATATTTCAATCTTTTGCTATTTTTTTTAGAGGAGTTTTAGAAAGGGAGTTGGGGGAAACTGTTACTGTTGTTGCTTTGGAGAAGTCTTCTGAACAAAGGGGTGGTTCGAGTTCGAGCACGAAATTCTGTAGAGAAGATTTTGAAGCACAAACAAGGAGCTCTTCGAGGCCATCAGAAATTAGCTTCATCAGATCTTCGAGAGCGCAGGACTCCAGGTTCCACTCTCTCTCTCTTCTTGATTGTTTGAATCTGTAAAAAGAATAGAAATGTGATTTAGATCAATTTTTGTTTGTAAAGGAAAAGTTTCAGAGAATTAGATTTAAATGATTTAGTTTGTAAAAACAAAATAAATAAATAATTAGGTTTTCTTCATAAGAAATTTCCTTTTAAATTCGAAATCATTTTATTTTATGCAGAAGCGGCGGAAGGAGATAATTTCTAAATGAATTTACGTTGAATATATTAAATTTCTCTGTCTTTGGTATTTTCTATGGAAAAGTCAATCTTGCTTTTAATAAATTTGAGGCAGCGTTCTTATAAGAAAAATTATATATATATATCTTTGATAAATTTATATATATATATAATGCAATAATAATAATATATATAAAAATAAATTTGTCAAGTAAATTTTTGATTTGGAGTTAGTTTTAAGGGCGAGATTTATGTTTAGTCATTCTTGAGGGGTTTTATGTTTTCAAAAAAAAAATGAAATTTAAAAAAAAGCAAAAAAAAAAAAATTGCAAATTCGAAAGTTGTATTTATCATAGGTTTTAGTTTAATAAAAAATTTAATTTTTTTGGGGTTCGGTGGAAGGACGGCCGAAGCCATACCTTCCCCGTCACCCTACTACCGCGGCAGTACTGCCGCAGCAGTCTTAATGACTGCTGCGCAGCAGTCATTAAGACTCTGCGGGCAGTATGGCCGTCGGCAGTGTTGGCCTTTGTTTATTTTAAATTTTGTTTTTTTTTTTTTGTATTTTCAAAGAAAAATATATATAATATTATATATTTAAAAAAAAATGTGGCAAATATTTAGTTTATTAAATATAATAATTATAATTTAGTTTCAAATAAAATATAATTATAACTATTTTATTTGATATTATTTTATTGGATTTTAAAGATCAAATAAAATGTAATTTTCTTTAGAAATAAAATCTTAATGATTTTCTTTTAGTAGAATAAAATTTAATTTGTTAGTAATAATTATATATATATATATATTTTATTTAATATTATTATTATTTTTTTTAAAACAAAATATAAAAATGAAGGATATTATAATTATTTATTCTAATATTTAAGAAATGCAATTTCTATTTGGAAATTAATTATTAAAGTTTATATGTAGTAAAACAAAATTAATGTATTATTTTTATGTACATATAAATATATATATTTGATGTTCTTTGGTTATATGTGATTTATTTGTGTGGGGAATAAACAAGTTGTATTATTTAGATTTGTACCGAGATACTTGTGCGTGGGTAAGGATATTATGGTATTGTTAATTGTTTCGTGGAATTTTGATAAAATTGATTGATTATTTCTTTATTGTTATTTTATAGTTTTAGCGTATTGAT
This sequence comes from Sequoia sempervirens, assembly GCA_007258455.2. Taxonomy (NCBI): domain Eukaryota; kingdom Viridiplantae; phylum Streptophyta; class Pinopsida; order Cupressales; family Cupressaceae; genus Sequoia; species Sequoia sempervirens. The sequence continues at coordinate 6,736 of VDFB02097926.1, forward strand.
GTGGAAGTTCTATTGTAATTGTGAAACCGTATGGATTGTCGGTCTTTCTTGTGCATTTTGATTATGGTTGTTCCTTTATTCTGGTTGCGGTGTGGGAACCTTGTGATTCAGTTGTTGTTTATTGTGAAAACCTTGTCCCAGAGGCTTGTCATTTAGAGTGTTATTCTCTGCTTTTTTATGCTTTTGAGCATTATTGGTTTTATGTTGGAAGGGTTGAACGGGTTGGTAAGACTTTTGACTTTGAGTAATCGTGAGAGGGTTAATGCCTCGTGTGTTTAGATTTTTTTATGCTTTATTAATATTAGTTCAACCCTTGCCTGTTTTGGAGATATGTTAAGGGTCATAGGGAGAGTGGCTCTTCGTGGGCGTCGGCGCCTCAGGTAAGAGGAAGTGCCAGGGGAACCCACGTAAGAGTAGTTAAACAAGTGATAACCTAAAAATAGAATTTAGGGGGTGGGTAGTAAAACATACAAGATAATGAAAATTGGATTCCTCGTCTATGCATTAAGGCTACCGTAGACTAGTGATAGACTGAGTAGGTCGTGGTCGGCAAAGTCGTAGTCTCGTCTTCATGAGAGACCCTCAACTCCGCATCAGTTACCCTATGGTGTCGGCGCCTCAGTTAGGAGGAAGGGCCAGGTGATCCATAGATGGGTGTCGGCGCCTCAGTTGGAGGAAGTGCCAGGGGATCCCATGAGAGCTATGCAATGACACTCTCCACTAGACATCCTTGTCCTTGTTTCTTGTCGCCTCTGGATATTGTTATTTTTTTATGTTATTCTGATTTTAGGGCTAGGGAATCCATAGGTGGGTGCCGGCGCCTCAGTTGGAGGAAGAGCCAGGGGATCCCATGAGAGTTATGTGATGACCCTCCCTACTTGACACCCGTTTGACTTATTTCTTGTTGCCTATGGAATGGTGTATTGAATGGTTGATTTAGAGTTATTATGGAATCGTGTTCTTCTTATTGGTTCTGATCTATTTGGAAATGTATTTTGGTTGTTGGTTTGATTCTTCTGGATGTTATCTCTTTGTGATGATTCTTTGAATTCTTGTGAATTGATTCATGATTGTTAATTAATAGTACTTCATGTTATTGTGATGAGGTTCTTGGTTTTAACTTGTTATGTGATTTGAGTACGTCGATGTTTGTGCATTGCATACTTGAGTTGTACTTGTTTTGTATCATGTTGTTGAGTCGGTTGACATTCATGGTCGGGTTCACTTCCTCGTCACCTCTGAGCACGGGGGGTGAGTTACTTGTAACTCACATGGTTGGGTGGAACGTGCTCTGCACCCGTTGGGTTCCCCATCAGCGTTATGTCTTCTCAGCTTTCCGCAGTGGAGTTGTACCAGTGATCAGTTGTACTTCATGTTCATTATTCTTGTATCTATTCCCATGTTGGGAAATTCAATGTAATTCATGTATCAAAGAAGATTGTAATGTATATTGAAACAATGATGTAATAGTTAGGTTTAATTTGGATCTTGTTAAAAGAATTATCATGGATGTAATTATGCGATGTTTATTATGCTCGCATCATGATTTTCAAATGTATTATTGTATATGGTTATCATAAATTAAATGGTTATGTTATATTCTTTATCTTTAATTCTGTTTAGTTGTTGCGATGTAACCTCGTGTGCCCCAGAGAACCCAGTGTATTATTGTTATGTGTTATGCTATGTGGTTATGGTTTAATGTTATTGCATGTCTACTTTTGTTATTTTTAAAATAAAAAATTATTCGCATTATGTGTGTGTTCTCTGGGGTTTGCACGACGGGCGTTACAACTCCTTTACAATGATCAGCTCATAATTCATTTAAATGTTTCTACGAGTGGCTATCAATTTTTTTCACATTCAATGTGTATGTGTCATATTGGTTTCGATAAAATTTTGCAAGTGAAAACCATGTGGCATCCTTTATTCATTAGTAGTTTTTGACCAAAAGAAATTCAAGGGCTTACACAACATTGCACTTTGATAATTTCCCCATAATCTTTGAAGGAGTTATGACTATTGATGTAATTAAATACATGGCACATATTTATCCATATAATCATTTGTTTAGATTGTGCAACTTATGTTCAATAATGCCTTTTGTTAAGTGTTGAGCATATTAAAGATCTTGAGATAATCAATGTAGGATTGATAATTTAGAGTTAAACAACTAAGCACCAAAGTTATATATAGCTTCCCTTCATCATTTTTCCATGTTCATGACACATAACACTTAAATCAATCAACATTGTCAGTAATATTCATCCTCTCAGTAAATTGAAGGGACCCAACATAGTCATGTCTTTCAAACACATGCGGTGGCAGTTGATTTGTTCCTTTATTATACGATCCAAATGAGTACACATGCATACATTCTCAACCAATAATATCATGACACATTAACCTAGGTTTATTTAAAATATTTTTATTACCTTTTTAAACTTGCACTCTGATTGTTAAATGGTGACTGGATTTAATGACTTTACATTGATTGATTGATAGATCAACAATTAGGGTGAAACAGGGAGAACCAAAGTTGCATCTAAATGTTTTATCCATTTTGCCTAAGTTAACTACAAGAGGACATGTAGTCAATCATATGTATTTATATATCAATAAAGTGTAATATTGTGGGCTCACCAAAAAAAATATCAGACCAATTGTTCTGATTGTTGTAGATTGTAGAATCAATAATATACCATTATTGTATAATAAGAAACCATTAAGTGTTTGGAACTAGCTATAGTAAGTCAAATAAAAAATAGAATAAAAGTGCATGGGGTTGAAACAAGGATCACTAAGCTACAACTTGATTTGACAAGTGTTAATTGGTGAGATATTGATGGATAGAGGTTAAATGATGAAATAAAAAGTTGCAAGCTCTCTCCTTTTGTTGTTTCACCCCAATTTCAATGTGTCAATTAAAAGTAAATCCAATGGTACACCTTAAAATTTAGTCATAAAGTGTAGGTCTTGAACACAAACCCTTCAACATTAAATAGAACATAAGGTGTAGGTTCAAACAAAGAGTTCAATCATATTCAAAATTTGAACAAAGGAACCTATGATGGAAATAAATACAAGCACAAAAACCAAAGAAATAATATAAATAGAAAAATTTAAACAAAACGAAGGGAAAACCCATAGATTGCAACAAATTCATATATTTGCTCACATATAAATTGAGATATAATATAGATCCATAAGCCCAAATATGAAGGTTGAGACCTTATGCATGTTGAATGCACAAGACAACTGAGAGGGGGGTTAAATTAGTTGTACCTTAAAACTTTGAAACCCTCACAAACATTCAGAATCACATTAATTCAATTAACCCTTAATCTGTTAGAATGATTTATCATGGAATTTGATAACATAAAAAAAATCAAATCATCATGCACAAAGAAAAACTAGATTTACGTGGAAAACCCAAGAAGGGAAAAACCATGGTGAGGATTAGCTCACAATATGAAGTGTAGTGTAGGAAGAAGTATCCATTTTTCACACTTAATTTGAGAATGATTAATAATAAAATGAGCTTAATGATGCCTTAATTTAGTGTTGTAATATGTTTTTCATATTCACATTAATTTTAGGGCCTTTTAAAATTAAAGACTTAATTGTGCCTTGTTTTTAATGTTGTAAGGTGTACCTTTACACTTTCACATTAATCTAGGGCTTCATTAATTGATTGAGGTTATTTTTCCTTAATTGGCCCCTTTAATTCAAATCCAAGCCTAATTAAATGCAATTTCTAAGGATAAAACCTGACATTCATAAATGCCATTACACAACAATTAACTTTGGAAGATGTGAGTCCTAGGTAAGTGACCTAGGACCCATTCGCCATAGGGTGAATGGGTCCTCACTTAGACCTAGGACCTTAATTTAACATAATGTTTAACACTAAGCAATGTGTGTCCTATGTAAGTGGCCTAAGACCCATTCACCATAGGGTGAATGGGTCCTAAATTAGACCTAGGACCTCCCTTTAAAATATGTTTTTTGGGGTATTTTAATAATTTCAAAGCCACAATTCAATGTCAGCTTGTGATATTTGAATTTCAAGAATTAATTATAAGATATGTATAAATACAAGGTTATTTCACTATGTTTCACCTAGCAAATTGAATTTATTATAAGAGCATTCAAGAGAGCATTATAGGAGTAATTCAAGAGCATTTTCAAGGCATTTAAGGGAAAATTTATAGAAGATTATTGCATCAATCAAGATTCGTATAATCATTTCAAAGATTTATTGCATCATTCATGTTGTTTGAGCTAATATGGTGATGTAGTGTTCAAGATCTATTCAAGCATATCAAAAGCATTGTTTCAAGACAATTTTCATGATCAAGATCTACATCCATTGAGGCCACTTCATGCTAGTCTGCAGATTTGTAATCCAAGGCTCAAATAAGGTTTGGTGATTTGTTAAATAAAGTTGTTCATTCATCATTCCTTCATGTTTCATTATTTCATTTCAAGGTTTAATTACCAAAACAGGGTCTAACCAAGGAAAATCCCCATTCACCTAACAAAGAACATTTTTCTCTCTTTGATGTGTGATTGCAGATTTTAGGTTGAAGATCCTTTGAAGAGAAAAATTGCAAAAAGTTGTCGAAGTTGCAAGAAAAGTTGGCATATCATAGAAACTCCTCTACAAAATTTATTTCCAGTTGTCCGACAGTGAACACCTAGGATCTAGGAGTGCAAACCGAGCAGAAGAGAACCCAAAAATCATTTTTTAGAAACCCTAGTTAGGACTCATTCACCATAAGGTGAATGAGTCCTCATTGAGCTTATAAAGGTGACTTTTGGTGAAAGGTACATATGGTTTTCCCCTTTTTATATCTACCTTTTGATTATTGTTTCTATCATATTTGATTACTATTCTTCATTTGTATTTTATGACTTGCATTTTAGAGTTTGTTTGATGGTCTTAGACTTTCTACCCAAAGTGCAATTTAGTTCATACCCCTATCCTTGCATAGATAGGAAATTTGATGATTCATACCTTGATGGTTTGGATCTCATTTCCTTGAATGAAATTAGAGAAATAGGTCTTGGTGGTGAACCCCCCTTTCATAACATTTTCCCCCCACTAAAACATATATTTTTCTTTGTTTCATTTTGGTGAACTTGAGTTTGATCATTTCATTTTCTAATTTTGGGAGTCCTCTTTTACCCTAGATTTAGATCTTGCATTCATTTGCATCTCTTTGCATTGAATTAAGTCTCATTCAGGGTTTCTAGTTTGCATTTAACTTTGCATTGCATCTAAGGTTTTTATGGTTGCATTTTTGCATTCTTTAAATCTAAAAAATATTTAAAAAATAGCCATCTTACATATCATTTACATAGCATTGCATCATATGTATTATCTTGCATTTGAAAATTGAAAAAAAATTGCATATCAAATTAGGTGTTCTAGGTTGTCATTTTGTCACATTTTGCATTTGCATTCAACATTGAATTCATAGAAAATTAAAATTGAAACTTGATGTATCATATCATAATCTAGAAACCACTAAAAATCATTCACAAATCTATAAAAACTTATTTCAAAACCCTAACCTAGGACCCATTCACCTTAGGGCGAATGAGTCCTTGATCAGGGTCATATTTTGATTTTTTGGGCATTAAAACATTCATCTTTGCATCCATGTTTGTTGTTTTCAGATTCCTATTTTTGTTTGCAGAATTTATGTTTCATCAATTGATAAATTTAGTGCATTGTGTGATTTCAAAATTGCATTTACAAGACTTTATTTTTAGGTTTTTGCATAGTGTAATCAAAAAATTATCTTGTTTAGAATCTAAAAAATTGCATTTATATAGTACATTCTAGGTCATTGCATTGCATTTTACTCTCTTTCTATTTTGGGTTGACATTGAGTTCACGAATCTTGTATGAGCTTTACAACTTGGTTCCTATTAGCAATATTGTTGTGAGACGTAGTTTGAGACTCATGTCATCCCACGATACACCATTCACCATGGATCTTGTATTTTTTAACTCTTTCTAATAGTGTTGATAATCAACCCCCTATGGATCATAGCATGCATACCTCATTTCCAATGACTTTCTTACCTACAACCAATGTGCATGATATTGTTAACAATACCATCCCTACCATGGCTAGTTATACTCAATCTTTGGAATTTACTCCAAGCCAAGGTGGAACTTCAATTCCTCCTTCCACAATCCCCATCTCTATTCCCACATACACTAGTACTTATGTTACCACAACCATTCAACCTACTAGCAATGTCAACACTTCCTTGGGTATTTCCATAGGGAATCCTTCTAGCTTTGCTCATTCAAATTTCATATCTCTTCAATCATCTCCCCTTACAAACCTACAATTCACTTGCCCTCTACATACACAACTCCACCTTATTCCCCTCTATCTTGTTAGATTTGTGAATAACACGAGCCACATGATCAAACAATGAACAAAACACCTTCCACCCAAGAGGTTTGAAAAAGAAAAAATTTCTATTTCTTAAAAAGAAAATACATATAGGATGAATAATTACAAGAGAAAATGAATGCTTTATAAGAGCAACCCTAATGATAAAGGGATTAGATCGTGACAAGTGTCAACATCTTGTGTGACAAGATGAATTGATCTAATATTAGCTATGTAGTTAACATAAATAAAGCATTGAGTTAACTAATAAAACAAACCTAGGTTTAGCTTAAGTGCATGAGAATTAGAATAATAAATTAATTATTCTCTAATACATGATAACTCTAACACCCCACCTTAAGTGTAACTTAGGGAGTAGCTAAAAAACTCTAAAAACCAATGCATAAAAAGCAAAGAAAGCATGAATAGGTCTCGAAAACTAGGCTTTATGAGGTACCTAGTACAACTAAAAGATCTCTAAAAAAATGGAGAAATGGAGAAAACCTCATGGGAAAAACTCCACTCGAAAAAGAGATGAAAGCATGCAAAAAACCATGAAGGAAGGCCTCATGAAGACCCCCCAAGGACAAATTCCTTCACCCCAAGCATCAATCACAGCTGAAGATAGCGAGGCAATGCCAAAGGTTTTGTGAGGATGTCTGCAACCTGCTCCTCTGTAGGCATGTACTACAAGGTGAAAAAACCATCATGAATCAATTGTCATATGAAGTGCATGTGGATCTCTATGTGCTTAGTACGTTGATGCACCATTGGATTGTGAGGGATGTGAATGGAACTTTGATTGTCACACCAAAGAATAGTGGGAGTATTAGGAGGAAAAAATAAATCCTAAGTTTACAAAGGTATGATGGAAAACAAAGGAAAAACATCAAACCCCCCCATGGAACTTTATGGCATAGTGTGAGTATAATAAGGCATAAAGTGATGTGCAAGATTCCAAAAAGACATGAATTGTTGTGGCACTTTATTTCAGTGCATTTACATAATGAAAATGCATACAATGGGAGCCCATAATGTCTAAAAATTGATTACATGCTGAAAATACAATTCTCTAACAAAAAAAGAGGAAACCGGTAGCACCATGACGAAGCACGTGAAAAAACATGCACTTTCAGAAAAATGACGCCCAAAAAGGAGTTTGAATGTTGAAGATATGGCTTATCAAAGGCTCCAAAATGAGAACTAAACAACAACAACACTTAAAAATAGAATTTTAAAAAATAAAAACAAAAGCCCAAATTGGAAAATACCTACACCACTGGCGCAAAGAGCATGAAATTCTACCCCGTTTAAAAAAAAATACACTAGAAAAGACCACCATATGGCTGAGATATGACCTCTGGAATATTAGGTGCAAAATTGAAAAGTCCGATGGAGAGGGGTTGAGTAGGGAAAAAAATCACTTCACCAAATCTAGCAAAAAACCACCAAAAAAGAGGTCCATTAATTTTAGAGGTGCATGGAAAAAAAAATCTAGGTACAATGCATTTATTATGCAAAAAAAATACAAAAAATGAAATAGTGCATGCACTAATGAATGTTCACATCTACCTCCATGATTAAAAATGATCTTAGATCTGTGTAGAGGATCAAAAGAGCTTTCCAATTCCATTTGAATCACAAAAATCCAATAACTGAGGCAAAAGTTATGAAATTTAAAAAAGCTAAATTTAGCTTGCAAGAAATAATTTTTTCTAGCAAAAAAGTTTTACTTCTAATTTGATTTCTGAAAAATGTACTCACTGTTTGTAGACAATAATAGAAACCCAAAAATATTTTAATGCTAAGAATAAAACCTAGAAATGTTTTTTCGACCCAGCAAGTAGAAGATGAAAAAATAAATTTATTTTAACCTTCAATCTATAGAAAAATGATGCACGACACTTTTTGGACAACAATTTTCTTCACATCTGCTCAAGATATGCAAAATCTAAAAGATACCCAGATGAGATTTCGACCCTAGCTACAAAACCCAAAAATTGTTTTTCCTACAAATGAGTGAAAAATGGAATTCTAAAGAAAAATGAAAACAACTTCGAAAATTTTCCCACCTCCAAAAATTGCAAAAAAAGTAAAGGGGATTCATATTTGAAGCCTGTGGCCCTTGTTGAAGAAAAAACCTCATAAATTGAGAAGGGTTTTGCTAAATCCACACTCTAATACCATGTTATATTTGTGAATAACATGAGCCACAAGATCAAATAATGAACAAAACACCTTCCACCCAAGAGCTCTGCAAAAGAATGATTTGCTATTTCTCAAAAAGAAAATACATATAAGATGAATAATTACAAGAGAGAATGAATGCTTTATAAGAGCAACCCTAATGATAAAGGGATTAGATCATGAAAAATGTCAACATCTTGTGTGATGAGATGAATTGATCTAATATTAGCTCTGTAGTTAACATAAATAAAGTATTGAGTTAACTAATAAAGCAAACCTAAGTTTGGCTTAAACTTGCATGAGAATTACAATAATAATTAATTAAAAGAAACTCACTTTAAAAAGGTATGATGGAAAACAAAGGCAAAACATCAAACCCCCCCATGGCACTTTATAGCATAGTGTGAGTATAATAAGGCACAAAGTGATGTGTAAGATTCCAAAAAGACATGAATTGTTGTGGCACTTTATTTCAGTGCATTTACATAATGAAAAATGCATGCAATCTAACACATCTTACAATACCAACAATGATCCCATCATTAACACACTTTTGCAAAACATGTCAGCCCTTCAACAACAAATCACCATCCTAAATCAAAACAATATTGGCCAACCTTCACAATACATTAAAACCAACCCGTTATCCCTAGAGATATTGAAAACACAAATGCCACAAGGTATAGAAGTTCCTAGATTCAAGAAATATGATGGGAAAGAAGATCCTATTAGCCATGTTTCTGCTTCTACAGCCCCATGTAGTGACTTCATCTTTGAAGATAAGCTCTTGGCTAAAGTCTTCCCTAGATCCTCGAAGGATACTGCTTTAGAGTGGTTTTGCTCTTTATTGAACAACTCAATAAACTCATTCAAGAGCTTATTGATGCCTTTTATAACCACTTCCACATTCACATAGGTCCTGAGAAGATCCTAGCTGATTTAATGACATGTAAACAAGAGGATGATGAAAAGATTACTAATTTTATAGCGCTATATCAAATGTTGTATTCATAAATAAACATTAAGATCCCTAATGCCAACCTTCAACAAATGTTTATTGCCAATTTAAAAAACAAACTCCAAACCAAACTCAAGATGTTGAAATTCCCATCCTTCACACAGTTATGTACAACCCTTTGTGACTATCAAAATTTGGCTTATGGTCATGATGTGAAAAATCCTCCTAATAGTCCTAAAAATTTTGAATCCGCAACTCAAAATAGTTACCAACCTTTCAAGAAATAGAATAGGGGATTTTTACAACTTTTTCCCCTCAACCAAATCAACAAGTTGATAACCAAGTGGCTGCTATAAAGACGACAAATCCTTTTTCCTTTGGGGATAGGAATAGACAATTTACCCCTCTACCCGACACCCTTCATAATATCATGATGCAACTCATAAACAAGAATATGCTTTCCTTACCTCCTGTTAGAGCTCCTGATCCTAATAAAATATTACCCTCAAACTATAGATTAAATGCTTATTGCCATTTCCACCAACAAAATGAACATGAGATGAAACATTGTAAATGTCTTAAACATCTTGTGCAAGACCTCACTGATTCTAATCAACTTTAAATTAGAGGTTTGAATGATCAAGGTAATAAGTTTGTAGCTCCTCCTAACCAAAAATTACAAATCTTTACCAATCCCATGTTGAAACACACTATTTCATTTGTCAAAGCTAGTGACACAAAGAATGATGTGATGAATGTTGACACAAATGATGAAAACATAAAAGATGAAAATAAGGATGAAATGGTCGATGTAGCGGCATTTATTGAAGCTAAACCTCATAAGGGCCAAACCAAACTGCCCCTTGATATTGCTTTCTCACAAAATGACATAATCAAACATGCACATGATGGTCCTCTTTACATAGTTGGAAGAATCAATGACAAGCCTACTAATGGGATATTAATTGATTCCATCTACATGTAGAGAACGTGATCACTAAAGAATTCCTATTTGTGCATGAACTCTATCGAGATACATATGAAAGACTAAAAGCATGGATCAAAACACATAATGGTTTTGCTTGCCCCACGATTGGCTCAATAAATCTCCCTCTAAAGGTTGGACCGAAAACATTAAATTTCTCATTCACCATCATCCCATTGTCAGACTAATTTTGTGTGAAGTTAGGCTATCCATGGCTTCACTCCATGAATGTCATCTCGTTGGTTGTGCATTTTAGTTTTAAATTTTCCTTTTGCAATGAAATCTTTACCGTACACCATAGTGGCTTTAATCATGTGTCTTCCCATGGGAACTTTTCATTGGATTTCTTTTGGCCGAAGATTATTGAACCTATTAGACCCCATGAAGACTTATTGTCCAATGTATATCAAAAGTTTAAGGAAGTGTATAACAGAATTATCCCTTAGAAATATGCCTCAACCTATGATTGAGCCACCTATTCTTGATGAACCAATGATTGAACCAAAAGCCCTTCCAAATATCCAAGATCGGCCTATGACAAATCCTCCTACCCTTTCCAATAAGAGACCACGAGACAATCAAAGCAATCCCATTGTGCCTCCTAAAATCAAACAAGTTTACAAAGCCAAAGAGAAAGTGGTTGAGCAACCTCCTATGGTTCCTTCCGCTCCTCCCCTAAGGGAAGAAAATAAACCTATGGTTGAAAAACCTACTCCTGCACAATCATAAATTGACAACAAATTGAAACAAAATCAAAATGCTAGAGTGTAGGCGTAGATGTCGTGCTATTGCTCGTATGTTACAAACTAAAGAAGAAAAGAGCAACATAGAAAATCTAAATCTAAACTTTCCTGAAGCAATGCATGATAATTCTATACCTTTGCTGCAACATAAACAAGAACCTTCCAGAGATATTATCATTCAACCTTCTGTTGTGATTAATTTAGATGATGACATTGATATTGCAAAGATTGATGAACAAGTGCATAATGAGTTGAATTCATTATTCTCCTCTTCCATGAACTTAAATGATGATAAGAGTGTTAAACTTGGTGCTTGTCATAGTTTGGCACTTGTTGTTGTCCCTTTGGCTAGTTGTCTGCCTTTCGTATATACTGATTGAGATTGGGAAGCAGACGACCTGCTATAGGTTGACTCGCATGTGCCTTACTAGTCTTTTTCTTTATTTTATTTTTAATATTTATTTATGCGATTGCATGTGCGTAATGTGATCCCCCATACTATTATGTTTGATGTATCTCTCTTTTTGTGCATTCTTCTATATGTACCCACATTCTTCTATATGTCATAAACATTTTATCTTTTTCGCTTGTCTTGTGTTTTCCTTTTGGGGATGACACAAGGCGTTGAGAAATTTAGGTCTCCTCCATGTTGACCCAAAATGATTTTTCTTTGTTTTCACTCTCTATGTGTCATTCTTCCAATTCTATGAGTATTTGGGGAATGATGAAATTTTTGAGCTCTATAACAACATTGTAGGAAAGATATATTGACCCCGAATTTGTAGATCCCTTATGTATTTTTGGGGGCAACCCCTCCTTCCTTTTGCATGATGTAGCTTTATTTCAGAAACATATGACTTGGCATAGGGATTTTCGAGTAAGCTCTCATGTCTTAGGATTGAACATTGGCTACTTTAAAGCAATTTCACACATCAATGGTGTTAGTAATTGCTTTAAAGTGGGGGCATACATTGATACTATATTTCAACATTTCTCATGTTTCATGGTGTGATTTTCTTTCTTCTTGTGATGAGTCCTTTTCTTGGTGGTGTCATTGGGTTTTATGTACTCCAAGAGTGTGATATTTCTTAGCATACAACTTTCCTCTTAGTGGTGATGTGACACACTACTTTCCCTAAGTTGCAAATCTTTTACTCTTGGCTTGTCCTATCTTGGAGACATTAGGCATGATGTTCTTTGAGAAGAAGACCTTACACGAACTAAGAGAAATCCCTTTGAACAAAAACCATATATATATAATGTTCATAAGTGTTTGGAATAATGCAACTTGCTAACCTTTTGAAGCTCAAACCCTAAATTCAAGGCCACCTAGCATAACACACCTTTCTTTCCTATGGATCCTTCCCCTTGTTCATGGGTGTTTGACATAACACAACTTGTTAAACCCTATGGAGCACAAAACCTAGCATTGTGGTGCCTTATTGAAGTTGTCAGGAGGATAGCTTTGATATGGTATGGGAGCCTAATATGATTCTCTCATTTGCCACCCTTTTTGGAAAACTCACCTAGTGGACAACTTGAAGTTCTGCTACCCTAGAGTAGCATGCGACAAAAAAAACTGATGGTTTAAATGTGTTCTGCATCGATCAGACCGTCTAGACTTGATCTCCCTGGTCTTTGATGGTGTATGATTGTGTATCTTTGTCATTGCTACATACATAAGTGTTTTGAATGTCTACTTTAGTGTGAGCTTGACATGCAGTCATACTCTCACTAAAGTGGGGGCAAAATGTAGTTTAAGAAACAATATCCCTTTTTTCACACTTAATTTGGGAATAATTAATAATAAAATGAGCTTAATGATGCCTTAATTTGGTGTTGTAATATGTTTTTCATATTCACATTAAGTTTAGGGCCATTTTAAAACAAATGGACTTAATTGTGCCTTGTTTTTAATGTTGTAAGGTGTACCTTTACACTTTCACATTAATCCAGGGCTTTATTAATTGATTGGAGTTAATTTTTCTTAATTGAACCCTTTAATTCAAATCCAACCCTAATTAAATGCAATTTTTGAAGGATAAAACCCAACATTCATAAATTCCATTACACAACATTTAACTTTGGAAGATGTGTGTCCTAGGTAAGTGAACTAGGACCTCACTTAGACCTAGGACCCTAATTTAACATAATGTTTAACTCTGAGCAATGTGTGTCCTAGTTAAGTGGTCTAGGACCCATTTGCCATAGGGTGAATGGCTCCTCATTTAGACCTAGGACCCCCTTTAAAATATGTTTTTGGTGGTATTTTAATGATTTCAAATCCATAATTCAATGTCAGCTTGTGATATTTGAATTTCGGGAATTAATGATAAGTTATGTATAAATACAAGGTTATTTCATTGTGTTTCACCTAGCAATTTGAAGTTATCATAAGATCATTCAAGAGTGCATTATAGGAGCAATTCAAGAGCATTTTCAAGGCATTTAAGGGAATATTTATAGAAGATTATTGCAACAATCAAGATTCCTATTATCATGTCAAAGATTTATTACATCATGCATGTTGTTTGAGCTAATATGGTGATATAGTGTTCAAGATCTATTCAATCATATCAAAGGCATTATTTCAAGACAAGTTTCATGATAAAGATCTACATCCATTGAGGCCACTTCATGCTAGCTTACAGATTTGTAATCCAAGGTTCAAATAATGTTTGGTGAGTTGTTGCATAAAGTTGTTCATTCATCATTCCTTCATGTTTCATTATTACATTTCAAGGTTTTATTACCAAAATGGGGTTTGACCAAGGCAAAGCCCCATTCACCTAACAAATAATATTTTTCTCTCTTTGATGTGTGATTGCAGATTTTAAGTTGAAGATCCTTTGAAGAGCAAAATTGAAGAAAGTTGCAAGAAATTTTTTCATATCATGGAAACTCCTCTATAGAATTAATTTCTGACAATCTGACAGTGAACACCTGGAATCTGAGAGTGTAAACCAAGGAGAAGAGAACCCAAAAAGCATTTTTCAAAAACCCTGACCAGGACCCATTCACCATAGAGCAAATGAATCCTTAGTGAGCTTTAGAAGGTGACCTTTTGTGAAAGGTACACATGGTTTCCCCCTTTCCAAATTTGCCTTTTGATTATTGTTTCTATCATATTTGATTACTGTTCTTCATTTGCATTTTATGACTTGCATTTTGGAGTTTGTTTCACGGTCTTAGACTTTCTCCCCAAAGTGCAATTTAGTTTATACCCCCGTCCTTGCATAAATAGGAAATTTGTTGATTCATACCTGATGGTTTGGATCTCATTTCTTTGAATGAAATTATAGAAATAGGTCTTGGTGGTGAACCCCCCTTTCATAACATTTCCCACCCACTAAAACATATATTTTTCTTTGTTTCATAAAGTAATATCAAAATCAATTACAAAGGGCTCACTGTTGGAGAGCTCACTGCCATAATAGAAAAGAAGATAGAGAAAAATGTTATAGTGAGAAATCCATCTCAATGCAACAAAAAAGTCCACCACAATATCATCAACAGCTTCGCAGTCTTACTAAAGATTGTAGAGACCTTCTACTCATTGCATCCAGTAATCTAACACATGAAAGCTCACACTGCACTTCACAAATTCACACCTTACAACTCTACAATTCACATAATTCAGATCACACCCATCTATCTTATCATACCTCAACAACTCAACACATATTTATACCATTTTCAACCTTGAAAACATTCTCCAAGGTTAGCTATGCAACTCAATCATGCAAATTCAAATTAGGTCGGTACCAAAACATTCATGTGGTAGAAAGGAATGAAGGTGGACCACAACACACCTTAACTCAAACCTAAATCCAATTATACACACCACACCACACTTCCACAAACACCAAAACAACTCCACAATTAGTGTAACACCCAAGGTTAGCCAAACCCATGTAAACGCCATTAAACAACTAAGTGCATGCTTCATTTGATCCAAAGATAACTCACAACCAAAAAATGTCACTTGAACATAATTTGGACTATTCCATAAATGCCTAAAAATCCAACAAATTCCTTTGCAACAAGTTTCACCTGAAGAATGTGCACACCCAATACACTTAGATAATTCTGACATACACTGTAGCTCAAGAAACCAACTTTTGAAGCACCAAACCTCAAATAATTTCAACTGAAGAAAGATACAAACACTATCAACACCCTTCTAGATCTGCAAGACCTAAAACCATTATGCAGAGCAAAACCATTTCTCCCAAACACTTATGTAATACACAATTCACACACTGGTGAACACAAGTTCCTCTACACAACAATCCAACACACCTATTGCAAGGTGTGCACCCTTGGTCTCCTTGTGTTGTACAACGCATCGCTTGGGCTCGTGACATGGCGTAATCACCTCTCATGGATTCATTAACTTTAGCGATTGTATCAGACATTAACAGGTTGATTTTTTGGTGCAACAACAAATGTCTGTGCAACAATTGGTATCAGAGCTAGGTCACGAGTTTGAACCCTTTGTTTACATTAGGGGGTTGTTGCAAGGTGTGCGCCCTTGGTCTCCTTGTGTTATGCAACACAATGCTTGGGTTCGTGACATGGCTTAACGACCTCCCATGGATTCATTAACTCTGGCAGTTGTATCAGGCATTAACAAGTTGATATTTTGGTGCAAGGACAATCGTCTGTGAAACAACACCAAATTCTTGGATGAAACACCTCTGATCAACATATCTAAACCACATAGGCAAATCTTCAACATAGAAAAAATGCGAAGCAAAACCAAAATGTTACTCTGTAACACAAAACACCACCACAACACAGTGTTTCCTCTTTTTATTCATTTTTTTCTCAAAAAACACTTAGAGACCAAGCACTAGAGACACATCCTTAACATCTTCAACACTTCCGTATCAACACCAAGCCAACATCAACACAACAACTCAACCATACATCCATAGATAGAAGCTTATCAAAGCAACACTAGAGGTTGACACCAATAGCTTACTAATGACAACATAATGCAACTAATCAAAGCATCATTAGAGACAACATCAACTCAATACCAATTGTTCACACTCTTACAACAATCTCCTGCTCATAAAGTATTAAAACAATGACATCACCAAAGCTTGTTGACATCAATGACAACACCAACTACACATACTTGCAAAAATGCAACATTTAAAAAATTAATTAGTCGTAATATAAAAAATTATTGTAATTCTACAATGACATAATAATAAAAAAAATCAAGTGTACTATCAATTATAACTAATAAATATCATGAATTGCAACCTAAAAGACAATAAAACTACTATATATATATATATATATATATATAATCTCAAAGTAGAGATCCCTACTTAAAAAAAAGATGTTTTATACAAACACAAACAAATCCTTCAATTATAACCTCTCTAACTTTAATCGAAACAAAAATAACTTAAATAAAAACCCCAACACCAACAAAT
>VDFB02097927.1:0-21260 GCA_007258455.2 Sequoia sempervirens
ATATAGGAAATGCAGCAAATAAAGAATACACAGCAACTCAAATGAATTGGTAAGGGAGCTCTCAAAATGTTATGAAACTCGTATTTTGCAAGAGGTGCGTTGAGAAGAGTGAAAGGGCGTCATTATATAGGCCCGAATTGCAACAGATTTCCACTTATGAAGGCATGCAAATTGACAACAAGTGCCCAGAAACAGTCAAAAGAACATTTGGCGGATTCCTTAACCCTAAGTCATCAAATTGCAGGTGATACGACCTCCTTAGAGCTAGCAAGTTAAGACTTCTTCAGCTCTCACATGGCGGATTGACAGCAAGGCGTTTTCAGTTTTTCTTAGGGTTTTATTGAGGCAGAAAATCCGTTCCAGATGATACGTCATTACAGCAACTCACCACGTCGCCATTTTCATTGCCCTAAGAATAGTGTTCATTCATCTCACAGGCTCGGTCGCAGCATACGTGCGAACCAGACGCGTTTTCTACCTGCGCGTGGCTTTTCACGCGATTTTCATGCTTATAACATTTCTTTCCTCTTTTTAAATATTTCAGATGTTTATTATAAACAATTCAACTTCCTCTTTGATTTTGATTAATTCAAACAAAAGGCACGATTTCCATAATGAGATAAAAATCGAAATATTTCATTACGGCTTAAGGATTTAAATCCTTTGAGTTCAATTTTTATTTTATTGAATATTCTTCTATTCGAATTTGCTCTTCACAATTTAATACGTTTTAAATAAAGCTTTAAAATATGACTTCATTTAAAACTAATTTAATAATTTTTCCATGATATTAAATATTACTCAAAGTATTATTTACTTAATTTCCAAATCCTTTGATTTATATATTTAAATCCTTTGAGTTCAATTTTTTATTTTATTGAATATTCTTCTATTCGAATTTGCTCTTCACAATTTAATACGTTTTAAATAAAGCTTTAAAATATGACTTCATTTAAAACTAATTTAATAATTTTTCCATGATATTAAATATTACTCAAAGTATTATTTACTTAATTTCCAAATCCTTTGATTTATATATTTAATATATAAATATATATTTCCGTTATAAAAATATTTACTTTAATACATATGTATGTGTATATAAATATTTAAATATTCCTATTTAAATATATTAGATTATATATACATACATATATATTTAGTAATAATATAATATAAATATATATTAATATACGATTAAATATATAAATATTTACATATTTAAATATTTACACTTATACGTACTAAACGTTAAACATGTATATTGCGAGCCAGTCAGCGTACTTTCAGTATACATTTTACGTCATTGTGTAAATATGTAAATATGTAAATCCCAAGCAAATATAATAATAATAACATCATTATACACAGGCGATAGGTAACGTGAGTAGGTATATACATGTATATCCTGTATGCATATGTGTTTGTATACCATGTCGATACGTACGTATGGCATATCCATCTGCCAAGCATACGTATGTATCGATATGTATATACATATGGATATGTGTACATGACATACATGTATACACGTACTTGCCTGACCTATCCATTCATATTCTCACACATGATTAAAACACAAGTCAGGCATAAGTAATCATCATTCAGATAGCACAAAGAAGTAACCAGATTCCCTAAGCCTATGGATGACTTACCGTTGTCTCGACAAACAGACTTGGCTTACTCATTCTATAGTATGTGTGTGTATGCTCAATTTGGTAATCGTTACTGTTTACCCGACCAAGTTCCTCCCCGAATGATGTCTCTCCTCTGTCCGAAGGTACAGTCTTCATACCTGCACATCATGACATGACATCGGCAGTCATATGCTCATAACAAGGTAAAAACATCTCACAAGTTAGAATAACATTATTCCATAATTGTTTGCAATATTTAGTCAAGACTAATCATTTAGAAGTAACAATCAAATGAAATCATCATTTAAACATAACTCAATCATTTATTAACAAGATCAACCATGTTTTATTCATCATCAAGATTCACACATTACATTCAATGGCCCTATACAATAGTAGCTATAATATCGGGATGTAACAAAGTAAGGTTGATGAATAATGCTAGGCGTAGAAGTTAGAAATATCCTCTTCCAGTGTGAAGTGCGCCTAGGGTGGTGTGAATAAAATATGATAGGCGTTGAGAGTTAAAAATGTTCTCCATGGCATATAAAGTGCGCCTAAGGTGATGTAAGTGTTGCTAGGCGTTGGAAATGCTAAGCCTACAAGGATGAAGACAAATAAAATATGCTAGGCGTTAAAATCAAAAGCATCTTCTATGACATACAATACGTGCCCAAGGCATTTAAAAAAAATTGTGCTGAGTGAGTTGAGAAAAATATTTTCTCACCGCAGGAAAAATGACTTGAAGATGGAGGAATAAAATTTTCCAAGTCAAAAATTCAAAGTGCTAAGGGATTTTAAATATTTTTCTAAGTGTTAACAAAATTCCACCTCTCTAGAGGAAAATTACGCTTGGACTTGAAGTGATGAAATTTCTTGAGATATAAATAAAATTGCCAGAGGGGAAGTCCGATGATGCCAGCTGCACAGGTTCAATAAAAAAAAATTCAAGTCAGAGCAACAAGAAATGTTCACAAGAATTGAAGAATGGGATTAAAATTGTTGAAAATATTTTTAAAGGTTCAAAATTCAAGAAAATCAAATGAACCCGTTCGTTGTACACCCATGAGTTCGAAGCATTTTGAAGAAAATTTTCTTCTGGGTATTGAAGATTATCGATGAGGAATGAATTTTAAGGTCTTCCAAAGCTTGCCAAGGATTCTGAGGTAAAGGTTTTAAATGGGCACCAGGTTGGTGAATTTCCTAAGGGAAATTTGAAAAAATTTCTAAGGCAAGGGAAAGGAATGTTTGTGAAGATAAAATACCTTGGCGGATGAATTTGAAGTTGGGCACCTAGATAATTTTTGATCAAGTTCCTGATGAAAACATTTTGCTCGAGCCAGAGTTGAATGAAATATCGAAGTGAAGTACGCCCAGGCAAAATGCAAGATGGGTTGGAAATTTGGCTTAGGCATGAAGAATTTGAGGATGAAGTTTGTTAGAAGAAAAACAATGAACCCTTGGAGATCAAAGCATGAAATCCTGGTAAGTTGAGTTTATATTGAAGTATTCTGATGCTCTTCTCCTTGCTTGTTTTGCAGGAGGAACATCGAGACCAAGCGGTGATGACTTAAGTGATCCAGGATGACATTTCAACCTCGAAGGAAGAAAAGTTGCAAGAAAATGGCTAAGTGTTGAGACTTAGTGATAGAGAGGAAATGTTTTCAAAACTCAAGCTCGAGCAAAGTTGAAGAACAACGTCAAGAAGAAGATCAAGAGCAGTGTGAACGCGTTTCAAAGTTGGAATCTTCTAGAAGGATGATGGACATTAATGGCTCATTTATTACCCCACTCCTCTTTGTGGCGGTTTTTAGGGTGAATCTTGTTTAGGGCTGAGGTGGCACGATCTGGGCCATCCAGTTGATTGTAATCTGAGCCGTCCGTTGGACTTGGCCAGCTATATAAAGGGGCATGCCCCCTCATTTGTACATTCATGAGACATTAGAAAATGAGACAGTAGAATTAGAGTAGAAGTTAGAATAGAGAGACAAATTAGAAGTAGCTTAGTATAGATTGATAGAGTAGTTGAAGGAGGAAAGTTTTCCTTTGAAAACTTTTGCAAGAAATTGTTGTGTAAAACTTTCATAATAAAAGATCTTTTCATTGATGGTGGAATTTGTCTTTGTTATGGATAGCTAGCGAGGTTTCTTCATCCCTTCTACTTCAAGTAGCATAGAGTAGCGTAATTTCATTTTTATGCAAGTAAATGTTAGCTGTGGAATGTGGTGTTTGATCTAAGCAAGCTTCGCTTATCCATACCACTAGCGGGCTCACTGATGGTGTGTTCGCCTTGTGTGGTCAACTGGAAACGTTATGGGCCTAAATTCAATCATAGTTTGAATGATGGTATGCGTCATTGTGATGGTATCTTCATGTCAAGTGGTGGTTTGAACATCTTTAGTCATCTCCCCTGAAGATTGCACCGACTCTGTGGAAGCTGTCCGATGCGAGGCAAAGCGAAGTACGGTTGAGAGTTTGCTGAAGTTGAGCTCCATATCCCACATTTAGAATAGATTTAGACTCTCTAAACCTTACACCATTTCAATTCAGTACTTTCTGGTTAGTATAGGAAAAACTGTGCTTCATAGACAAACCTTTCGAGCATTTGAATTCCTTTCTCCGCTGTTGAACAATTTCGTAAGTCCCCTTGAAATACTAGCAAATCACATTGAGCCAATTGAGCCTATTCGCATTAAAAGAACCTTGGAGTTGAACGCACGAACTCTCTCGCAATCTTAGCGTGCTGGATACTTTGATCAAGAGAGAATAGGGTAGCCGTTGGCGACTTTATTCTGCGTTGGTGCGGTCACAAAAAAACACATCAACAGTTCCACCTTCAACCGATACATTGTCATTTCCATCATCATAAACTGTTCTACATGCTGTTGGACTGAAACCACACATTTCAATACCCAGCAATGAAGAATTACTATCAAACCATGGAGAATAGTCTATCAGACAATCCACAAACTCCCATATGGAATCCACCTCAATATAAAATTGTGTCAACTCAATGGTTTGACCCAGCCTATCAAAAGGAACCAATGTAAAATAAACTACCAACTCATCCATGTACCCCAATAGGAAGGCATCATCAAAATCATGAGTAGGCCACCAAATGGCATCAGGCAAAATTGAGTTACCTTCATCTTCATAATCACACTCATGTATAACATCAATGGCTGGTCCATGATGATCAGACAAAGCTGCTTGCCTCACTCTTTTTACCTTCTCTACCCGCTATTTTGCTTGATCAACAATTAACTTAGCTTTCCTTGCTCTTGAAATATTCCGAGCCAAATTTTTTAATTTTTTCAAGTACACAACAATGCAGAGAGCACCCATTAGGGTTAGATAATTCAAACCAGCAGATTACAAATAACTCGTTGCCAAGAATGCGCACTCAATCTCAACATGAGAGAGGCTGTCATATGGCAAGAGGATCGTCAGTGCCTTAAACAAAATGCAACTGAAGGTAACTCTAACCAAGAATGCGCCGGAGGACGACGAGCATATGGTCAGAGGATCCCTACCAACTAATAAACTGAAATAACTCGACGTCAAGAATGTGCTTTCCAATCCGAGATGGAATGGGAGCTACCATATGATGGAGATGCTAAGAATTACAATGCAATTAAGGAAAATAAGCGGGAATGTTGAAAGTAAACTCAACACCCAGAATGTGCTTTCAAACCCGGAGTGGGAATGGAGCTACCATAGGGCGGAGATATAAAGAATTACAAAGCACTTTAGAATGTAAAGTAATCGTTACAAAACATGATAAGCAAGATTAGAGAAAGATGCTGACAGTACTACTATTCAGCTTACAATATGAGAAGAATTCGCCTGCCAAGAGCATAGAGTTAGAACAATTCAACGAGCATCTAATAAGAGGATTCTCCTTGCTTAATGGAAATACCAAGACTGATTTCTTCACCCAAGAACCAGATTTAAGATTCTGATCTGTACAGATCTGCACTTTTAAATGTAAAACCAGCATGCCTGTAACCCACTAAATTGCTCGTATAACACCCTAAACAGACCCCAAAGACTTCAAGTTTGATGCAATGGACCTATAAAATGATGGCGCCTAGTTTAGTTATAAGAAAAGGCAGCTAAAAGTGGCTATAAATTAATGGCACGGATCCCAAGACACCCCAGAAAGTGCGCCCTACAAGGAATGACGAATTTGCTTTATAAAATCATAAGCTTCATATTAAAATCTGCAATATTCATGAAGGGTCGCTTCCAACAGAGAAAACCAATGAGACAATACCCAGAACAACTCTTTTTGTATTTTTTGACTTGTGATTAAAAACAGCAATCTGCTATGAAGAAAATGCAATTCTAAAATCTCACTAAAATGCACAAATCTGAACTACAAAGCCACACAATGACAATAATGCAGAAATCTTGATACAAAACACTCAGACTATACTATCTCACCACTAGTCGCTATCTTTCAAGCGAGAAGCAATGCCTAGCTAGGAGGCTTACATTCCTCGAAGCAATCCCACAGCCAATCCGGCAGCATAACATTCCTGTAGATAAAAGATACCCAAAGAATAGAAGTAGCCTCCTTATATAGACCTTTGAGAAGATCTCTTGAAAACCCTAAGAAATGCGCCCTACCACAAGATACTTTTAGGTTTTCTGACTTAACCAATCCTTCCTTCAAGATGGCGTACTTTTCCCTTGATTGATTTAAAACAATTAAAATCTGACTTTCATAAAAGTTGGCGTCCCTTTTTACCACTTTATTCTTCAACCTTTGGAATATTAAAATCCATTCCCAAATGAGGCGCCACCCATCAAAGTCCCTCTTTTTAAAACAACATAAAGTTGTTTCACTAGGCCAAGGGGTGTAATGTCCCCAATTTAGCCCTACGCTCTTCATTTGGATTTAACCTATTTCTGGAAACTCATAGGCTAAGCAGAAGCTCGAATCAGGGTTTCCAAACTTCTTGGAGGATGTTTTCGTCTTTTTGCGGAGTCTTCTTTTGGAATTGTTGAACTTGGATTGCGGATTCCTTTTGGGTTTTCTGAGAGCTTCGCATTGGTGGTTTCAGTTCGACATTCTAAGCAATTACATGAATTTATTATTTTTAGTAAATTCTATTTTTAGCAGTTGACTTGTTGACTCCTAATCAGTTGGCTCCACTTTGGCAGTCAGTTCATACGGTATGGTTGAATTTGGCTTCTGATGCGTTTCCATGGTGATATAAGATATTTTATATTATAATGTTATAATTTAACATTATAATTCCTTGTTCTAGCATCATGAATTAATATTGTTTTAAAAGGGGGACATTGAAGGGTATTTTCACATGGAGGAAATATTTTAATATTTCTAAAAGCCAAATATTGCTCAAGAGGAAAAGGGACGCCAACTTTTGGAGAAATGATAATTTTAAATTAAAGAAAAATTGCCTTCATGAAAAAGGACGCCATTTTGAAGGAAGAATGGGTCAAGTCAAAAACCCTAAAAACATCTTGAAGTTAGGGCGCACCTTCTGGAAGCTTCTGGAGGGTCCTCTCAAAATTATAAAAGGGAGCTTTGGGTCCTCATTTTGGCATCTGATGAATTTGCAAAGTTATGTTGCCGGATTGGCTTTGGGATTGCTTCGAGGAATGAATGCCTCCTAGCCTTGGCTCGACTTCTTGCTTGAAAGACAACAACTAGTTGAGAGGTTTAGTTGTAGTTGGTTTCCTTTCATTGTAGTTGGTTCTTCTCACATTCCGTAGTTGAGTTATTGTATTTTCTGTCAATTTTAGAGTTGCTGGTTTGTATGGCTGTAGGTTGTTTTTACTCACAACTCAAGAAACAGAAATAATATTGTTCTGGGTACTGTTCCAATCTATTTTCCTATGTAGGGCGACCATATGTGCAACTTTCCAGAATTTTATTTGAAGTCTATGAATTATCTAAAGTAAATCGCCCTTGCTTGCAGGCAATTTCACTTCGTAAGTGCTTTGGAAGTCGTGCAAAATAAATAGGGGTCTTTGTGAGAAGTTTTTGTGATCCATCTTCATTGTCATCATCATTAGAATGTTTTGCAACTGATTTCAAGTTAAATGAGTGAGTATTGAGAGAGATATGAGCATTTAAGTGAGTTCTGGAGTTGCTGATTTCACCATTTTAACTGCAGATCTGTCATATCAGACTTAGTAAAATTATTAATAGGGCTGGGATTGTTTATCTTAGTCATATTAATCATTCTGGAGTAGCTCTACATTTCAGCAGTTTGATTATCACTATAATCCATCGTGCTTGCAGGAGATATATTATATTGTAAGGCTGTTAGTAGTACTAACCAGCCAATATTCACATTTGTAAGCTCTTTATTATATTTCCCACATTTCGTGGAAGAGACTGATCCTTGCTCAGTCTATTGTATTTACTTTTTAGTTGCTCCGTCATATGATAGCGCCTATTCATCTTGGATAGGAGTGCACATACTTGGCGTTGAGCTCCATTTCCAGTATTGTATTTCATGTAATTGCTCCGCCATATGGTCGCCTCATTTCCATTCTGGAATTGGGTAGCACATACTTGGTGTTGAGTTTGCTTTCAGTATATTAGATGGTAGGGATCCTCTGACCACATGCTCGTCGTTCGCCGGCGCATTCTTGGTTAGAGTTTTTGTATAAGCATTTCAATTAAGACCCTCTGACCATATGCTCGCCATTCTTGGTTAGAGTTACTTCCAATTGCAGTTCTGATTAATGTACTGACGATCCTCTTGCCATATGACAGCCTCTCTCTTGTTGAGATTGAGTGTGCATTCTTGGCAAAGAGTTATATTGTAACTACTGGTTTGATTTATCTAACCCTAACGGGTGTGTTGCATTTCTGATTGTAATTTGAAAATTGAAAAAATTTGGCTCGGAATATTTCAAAGGGTCATATCATTAAAATATAACATTAATATAACATTATTTAAATAAATGAACTTATCTCTCCATAATGCACCCCAAGGCCAAAATTGATCAAACCAACTGAACTGACTGAGGGGGGAGCCTGCTGAGCTGATGTTGACCGGACCACTGCTAAAATTAGAATTTACTAAAAATAGTAAATTCAGGAAGTTGCTCAGAATGTAATGCAAGCGACACCATTGCGAAGCTTTCTGAAAACCTAGAAAGAGTCCGCAATCCAAAATCTCAAACTTTGAGATGTAGCCGTCGTAACTTACTAAAAATAGTAAGTTCGGAAAGGTTGCCCGAAGCCGTTGCAAGTCATACCTCTGCGAAGCTCTCTGAAAACCCAGAAGGAATTCAGAATCCAAACATCCAAACTCCAACAAGCAAAACCCTGAATCTTCAAGAGAACCCATCAAATAGCCGGAAACCCTAATTTTGCCACTGACTTGCCGACAGCATACTGGGAATAGGTTACCAATCACTGAAAAGTGAAGTGCTAAAAATGGGGACATTACAGCTCTCTCCAGCCAAATGTTACACTTCTCTTGTGTCTTTTTCCACACCTCCAAAGGTCTGATATACAAAATCAGATTGTGTAGTGCCTTGTTTTTCAACAAAATCACCATATCCAACACTCCAATTTGGTATGCCATCATTAGTAGACCACAAGTAACTGTCATCCAAAGGTGTTAGCATGTCTATCTCATGAGA
Source organism: Sequoia sempervirens (assembly GCA_007258455.2). Taxonomy (NCBI): domain Eukaryota; kingdom Viridiplantae; phylum Streptophyta; class Pinopsida; order Cupressales; family Cupressaceae; genus Sequoia; species Sequoia sempervirens. Next base: position 9,273 of record VDFB02097927.1, read on the forward strand.
ATGCAAAACTATAGGACTGCTGTCCTCAAACAAATCAGGTATAATGTCATGCCAATCCATAAACTTGTCATCCATTTCAACATTCAAATGCTTACCATCAAGTGTCGGTTCAGTACAACTCTCTTCACATGCATAATGTATGCCTTCATGAAGCCAATCATGACCCAAAGCTATCATTGATTTGGCTGCTATTTTATGAGGAAAAGTATATTTGAGAGCTTTCATAATAATCTGTTTCCCATCATGCATGAAACTCAACTCCATTTCTTGTAGATCTTGGATTACCCTTTGAAAAGAATGTAATCATTGCATACCAAGTACAACTTCATTGTCCTTCAAATCAAGTACATAAAAGTCATCACAAAGAATATACTTACCAAAGATAATGCTAAGCTTACTCACTTTCTTCTTGCAAAGAATAGTAAGTCCACCTGCTATAGTCACATCAAAGCCCTCAAAATCTTCATGAATGAATTGATCAGCAACAACTGCAATTTCAAAACTAGAAGACCTTTGCTTATCATCATCCATGGGGTGGTGAGTGTCACGAACTTGTTGAAGATGAAGCTTGGTTTGTTGTGCTATCAACTTAGCTTTTGTTGCCTTGTCAAGCCATCCCTCAAACATTTCTTGAGACTGTTTTATCTCAACTGCTCCAAATTGTCTAAACTCTGTCCCATGATGAGATGCATCATATAAATTATCATGACCAATGCATGCATCTGGTGTACCAATCAAAGTAGAATCAATATCACTTGTTTCCCAATGATTAGCAGCTGCAATATCATGAGAAAGTTAGAATATACCACTGCTGTTTAAGATCAGAAAACTAGGACTGATTGTACCTTTTCTTTCATTGCCTAGGAAATCTTTAATGCAAGAGCACACTTGCATACACTTAGCAGCCCAATCTTGTAGCATATCAATTCTTGAAGCTATGACATTCTTATACTCAATCAAAGTATCGACATCATAAGGGTGAGGCATGAACCTATAAATTGATTCACATTCTTTTCCCACTGCTGTTATAAATTCAAATTGTAGGCAAGTAGAAGTTTCCACCATCACCTCATGCTTATCTATCTTTTCATGAATGTCTACCATGCTACATTTCTTTTCACAACCATCTAGCTTGGATTTATGCTCATGTGAGTGATGTCAAAATATTGCTGTCCCATTTTCTAATCCATACCATCACCTCCATAACTAATATGTTTTCCTTAACTAGCAAACTCCAAGGTGTAGTATGCAAGACAAACCAACAATTATCAAATTGCAAGATCTTCTTAGTAAGAAATTTCCAAGTCTTCCTAATGAACTCTCTAAAACAAAATGATTCATATGATCTTAGCAATTGTCCTTCCATTGTAGATGATGCATGACTAACCATAATGAAACCAATAATGTTCCATTCCTCCCAAATGGAAATAACACTTGTGGCCAATCCATCAAGTGTGTGACCACTATCATCATTTTTTTGAGCCTTCAAGGGGCTCTCCAAAAGAGGAAGGTCATGAACTTCATGATGCAAACTAGACCAAATTGGATTTTCTAAATCATTCCTCCTTCCTTCAACATGCTCTCCTTGTGCACTTACCTCAAGAGGCTCATCCCTTGTGTACTCAACATCCACACATCGTTCTTTTATGCTAACATTGTAGTCATCAAAAGCCATCAAGTCTTGATTTGTCTCTTCTTCTTCCCAAACCCAAGGCTTTCGTTCCAAATATCCTTGGTTGCCATCATGTGTAGGTGATGTGCCATTATTGGAATCAACTATCACACTAGAAGATGCTTTATGATAACTCAAAGAATCCATACCATTGCTATCCAAAGCACTGACATGGTCTATGCTAGCTGTTGGCGTAACAACTAACACCTCTGGAGTAAGAGTTGCTACGAACAGCCTATGTACACTACGCAATGAGTGCTCTTCAAATTAGGAGGGGAAGCTCCCTCGTTGTGCTTTACAAAAATACCTGCAAAGGGAAATAAACTAAACTAATTCCTCGCCTTTTGTTTCAGTCAGAGGTACAAGGCTTTCTTGAAAACTAATACGCTGCAGCTGAGTTTTCTCTGGTTTCGCAGATTCACTAACTACAACTAAACTTAATAACTTAAATTCTATCCAGTTCCCTCAAGAAAACAGAGCATGAGAAAACGGAGCAAGGTTATGACTATCAGACGATAAACGTGTTTAGATTCTCTACTTGAAGGCAAGGTGGCGCAACTATTATCTCAATCTGAACAAGTCTATTGGCACAAAACAGATTTAAGAATTTACCATGATAATCTTATGAAACCCTATGTGGCATAACACTTGATTATAATAGTAAAGACTCGCAAAACAGATTTATCATCACAATCTTATGAAACCCTATGTGGCATAACACTCGATTAAAATGATAAAAGATTCACAAAACAGATTTATCTAAACTAAGGGAAGTATTTACCATGACAATCTTATGGAACCCTATGTGGCATAACACTTGATCATAACAGTAAAGACTTCTCAAAACAGATTTATCATCACAATCTCACGAAACCCTATGTGGCATAACGCTTGATCAATAATGACAAAAGATTCACAAGACAGATTTATCTAAACTATGGAAAGAATCCACTATCACAATTGCATGAAACCCTATGTGGCATAACAATTAACTGTAATAGCAAAGACGCATGAACAAATACCAAAAGAGCAATATTGAGGGCAAGGTAGGCGCAGCATATATTTCTCTCTCAAGCAAAAGTTAATTACAAATGAGCAAAAGCTCTTATTTATATACATCAAGGTGTAGGTAACCCTAAAATCACCTTGAGTTCACTACAGTTCTTGCAATGCATGCAAGTTATGCGCCAAACCCTAATGAAGTAAACTATATAGTTAACTGGAAAGCTACCCTCAGTTAACTGGTACATTTAACCTAAATGGACCATGTGCAAGCATGCACGCCTTATTTAAAGCAAAGTTAACTGGACACTACCTTCAGTTAATGGAAACCCTAACCCTAACTCCTGTGTTGATAACTCCAAGGGCAGATAAGCATGTGTTAAGTCAAAGTAAACTCAAGGCGAAAGTCAATTAGCTGCATTGACTCAACCCTCAAATTAACTGCAGGTTCCAACCGGCAGATCACTCCATGTCAACTCGGTCTAACACTTCAACCAAGAACTCATCGATCTCTCACATCCGCACTTTAACACTGCCAAAACAACAGCTTTCTTTAGTTCTCTGCCACTTTCTGTGATCGTATGCATGCCATCTTTACATTCTTCAGTCGCCTTTCTGAAACTGGCTGCAATCACTGAAATATTCTCTAATTTGGGCGCCACAGGTTCACCTTCAAGGCTGTCACGAATCAGCTTCTCGAACTCTGCTTGAACTTTATCCAACTCAACATACGTGCCATCTTCGAGAAGATAATGACACGGAATCTGAACAACGAAGCCACTGACTAGTGCAAGTACTCCAACGACATCATCCTTGAGTGAAAACAACTTAGTAGAGATCTTCTCACATATTTCCATTCTGAGAAGGTGCTGCTCTCTCCAAGTAAAGACTTTCTCCTGATCCTCATCAATCTCCAAGGCATCGTATGCAACTGACAACTGAGATACCAGAACACGATCCTTTGCCAAGTTCTCTGCAACCGCAATCTCAAGTGACTGAACATTCTGACGAACCTTATGCGCATCACTTCTCAACCGATACAAATCTGCAAGAAGAGTTTTACCAGCAGCAACTAAACTTTCAATCCAGTTGTCTAAAAGTCTGCCATGACTGACCAACTGATCCAATTTTTGTTGTTCTGCAGGTGTATGCTGAGGAAAACCAGGTGTTCTACTCGAATTCCCATGAACAAGATCAGAAATGTATCGACGAAGCTGACCAATTTCAGCTTTAAGTAATGCCTTATCTTCTCCATCTTTGGTGATACGCTCTTCAAGATTATTGGTAACAATCTTAAGAAGAGATACATCTGTCTCTCATGTAGTCCTGCCAAGATTAGCCTTAGTAATTGTAAAGTCACCAACCTCGACTTCATCTAAGCTTTTACCCTCTGGAGGAACGGCAACTTCAATAACAATTTCTGATTCTGGAGTCTTCTCAATGTGCACCTGTTTCTTGATCTTCTTGTTTGATCTTTTCTGATAAGGTTCACCGAACTCAGATAAATCAAGGTTGTACGATGGTTCACGCCTCTGTCTCCCTAAAGACTTCTCGAGCCAACAAGACTGAACAATATTCTCAATTCGCGGAGAGACTGTCCCTGATGTATCAACCTGTGGTGGTTCAGGTGTCTCCGATCCAGCTTGAATTGGTGTCTCAGGCTCAGAATCTATGTCAATGGGCTGCACGTGAGGCGAACTAGGAGGTGAAACGTGAGGCTCAGCCTGAATGACTGTCTCTACTGGAACCTCAGGAACACGTTCAATTTGTTTCTGCTTCCTCTTACCAGTAGCCCTTTTCCCCGTGTTTCCACTAAGTCTAACCCCTTCAGGAGGTATAATAATGGCCTTGACTCTAGGTCTTGCTCTAGAAGTAGAAGGCAACGAAGAGAAATCCTTTGGCGGCTCTGCTACAGGAACTGACTTCCGTGTCCGTTTGCTCTCCAAGAATAACTTGCTAGTCTTGATAACTGATCTGGAAACCTCTTCAATAGAAGTATTCTCCTTGGCATACCAATCAGGTGAGCGAAGTGGCTGCCAAGCAACTTGATCCTTAACATAAGAATTGAGAAGAACTTCTCTATCATCGTCGGATAGACCATCAACATCTTCTGATAAGTAATCAGAGAGCTGACCAATAGTGAGTCTACAGTAGTGACGACGACGGACCTTGAATTCATCTTCACAATTAGCCCAGAAGTCTTCAAGTGCTGGCGCATGTGCAATCCTTCGCTCTAACCGATCTGCATAATGACCGAGAGGATCATAGGAACGCCTCTCAGTATAAGTCTTGAGTTTAAACCTTTCTATCTCAGTAGACATAAACCTGGCATCTGTCGCTGCATCGCATGTGAAAATTCCCAATGTGAATGGAAAATTAGCCGTAGTCTTATGACGACTACGAAGAAAGAAATGGACGTGCTGCATCTGTCTGAGGAACTCCATGAAAATGAGCTTATCTGAAGGGTATCTCGGTAACATCAGGGGTTCTCCAACATATCCATAAACTCGGATATATGTGAAAGTAGGGAACTGGATAAACCAATCCGTCCAAGTCTCCATCGCTGATTTGGCCTCAGCAGAAATACGAATGTGCATTTCATCATCAAGATCTCTTACTGTTCTCATGGAAAAGTGATCATTCACTGTTTGAAATTCCTGCTCGGATTGAGAAAACTCCAACTGAGGATAATACTCATGAACACGCTGAACACTGAGAGTGCCATTGGTTTTAAGAAACCTGTAGCTACCTTGAAAAGCAACCAAGTAAACCAAGTAGGATATCATATGAAACTCATGATACTTGAGAAAGTTAGTAATTTGCTGATGTAAGCAATCACTAATCAACATAGCCCAATCAAAACGCTCTGTACCATCAAGAATTCTGGTAATCAGGTAGAACATCCATGGACGAAAAGTGCTAGCATCTGATTGACCAGAAACTCGGTTAAGTAAAGTTATCAAAACAACAACTTCCTCTTTGAATTCACCGCGACCAACCTTCTTAGGCAAATTAGTCTTCTGAACTGTCAACCATTTCTGAGCAACTTTTCTCTGTGAACGTTGTTGATCAGCATTCCATATCTTCTCACAAGCCTCAAGAACCACAATGAAGTTATCTGAACGAGGAGGAATAGCAAAACATTTCTCTATGTCCTTAGGATTGAGACTTCAAACAACCCTGCCATCTGCCGATCTGATTTGTCGTGAAGACGAGTCATAATGCTTGATGCAAGCAAGTACAAACTCAAGATCGAAGATAGAAATAGGAATGGATGCCACTGCCAGTAACCCAGAATGCTCAAGATTCCTCAACGAATTGCTGCTAACACCTTCCAAACTGCTCAAATTGACCACTGGATAAACATGATTTAGGTCTGTATCTGACGTTTTGATGAGATTATGTGTAAGAGCTGATTTCACCTTGTAATTAATGAGATTGAACTGCATTTTGAAAATGATGACTTTTGACTGTAAAGTCGAATATACTTGGAGAACTTTCTGAAAACCTCTTGACAAAGCTAAAAATAGCCTTTGACAGAAGAAATTTTCGAAGTTTTTCTGGAACATGGGTTTTGTGCACAACTGAATTCTGAACAAACCCAGATAGCTGAATTCTCGAAAAAATGTGATTCAAGCCCACATGCAAAGAGATTCTCGGAAAAAGGCACAGAGCTTCAGAACGAAGGTAAGGGGCGATTTTCTCGAAAAAATCTAAGACGTGGGTCTCGCTGCAAATGCTGAAATATGCGAACCCTGATGATCAGATTCTGAATGTGTATTGAATTTCTTTGACATGCGAAGAAAGTACCTAAGGTGAGAAATAGAAGAAATAAGACAGAAGATAGAAAGTTTTGCTTGTCTGCTTCTGAAAAATCTGCCAACCTCTTCTTTGGAACTTGATAAAACCTGCATGCAAAGTGAAAATAAAGTCTAGAATCTTCTTCCTCTGAATAATCTGAACTCGTTGCTTCGAAGAACGCTGAATTTGGACACCTGAATCACCTTTAGCTTGCTGGTCGCTCAAGAAGAATATGAGCTTCAGAGCAAAAGATGATGAAATAATGGACGCCATGGCTGAAATATATAGAATTTCATTATTGAAAATTCGCAATAAGCAAGGAATGCTTGAAAAGTGCGCTTGGCTTCTAATTGGACCCCATTTTAGTTAACTGGAACTGAGATAAGCTAATTAAAGCACCATGCATTAGGGTTTGCCTTACAAGTCTTCAGTTAACAACTTCATATGACTTTGACTTCAGTTAATCATCTTCATTGAGTTCGCCATCCTTCACACTTGCTTTGGATTCACCAATTTTAACCTAAGGCGACCCTTTTGATAACTTCAGTTAGCAATCAAGAATGAGATGGAATTCGCCATCTTCATGCAATAAATATGTTCTAAAAATAGCGACCCTTTTCATACTTCAGTTGGCCTTCAAGAATGCGCCAACTTCACATGCTTTAATCAATAAAATCTAAATATAGCAACCCTTTTGGAACTAAAGTTGCCATTCCTTGAAAAGTGCGTATCTTCACAAAATATGCTTCATTATTCAAACCTAAATATGGCGACCCTTTTCATGACTGAAGTTAACAACTTCATGCGCCATACTTCACAAATCTAATGCTTCATGCTTCACAAATTAATGCTTCATCAAAATATGGCGTCCCTTTTTGAACTTCAGTTGACACTTAATGAAACGCCATCTTCACTAAAAACTTCACAATTGCAACCAAATTCGCCATGCATGTGGACTTTAGTTAACCTTCAGTGATAATCTTCAGTTAAGTGAACATGCAATCAAGTTAACTCAACATGCAAGATAGTTAACTCGACATGCAAACTGAAAGATCACTCCACATGCCAACATATGAACTGAAGATGACAACCCAAAAATCGTTTAGTCTAACTGCAGTCAGAACTCCAGTTAAAGCGTCCATTCAACTCACTTTCGAAAATTCAACTTTGACCTCTTAAGGCGAATTCCAGACTTAGCCAAATTTCATGAAAATTTAGGTTAAAACCTCTGCCGGGACCTCTATTCATCCTCTGACACCGGTTGACTGACTTCTCCGATTAGCTGGCTGACAGGTGCATTGCAAAGCTTAGTAAAAACTGATCAAAAGATATCTTGAGACTGCACGTCATAAAACTGTCATCCCCAGGCTCAAAATCAGCGCCTTTTACCCAAAGCTGCTTTTTCTCGAACTTTCAATCAAATTTTGACTTCTGCATTTCGTACGAAGGGAAAAATAAATCCTTCATAACTTTCATTTTCTTAACTTTCAGGACTGGAACTCAGGTTCACTGTGTAGCTGACATCATTCTACACAACAGTTGCAAAGGCACATTTCCCAAGAAAACAACATCTGAGGGGTGAAACACTAGGGCGCCTTTTTCAAAAGTTGCTCTTTTCATCCCAGACTTAGCCATTTCAGGAACTAGCTAGAATATCACAAAAACCTTGACTGCAAGCTGCTGAGGCATCTCACGAACTGACGAAGACAGGCAACGGAAAGCTGAGCGTAATACAGACACATTGAATATCTGGTATCATCAGAAAGAAAGCATTAAAGGCTTGAAAAGCTTAGGCGCCTTTCCCAAAATGTGCTCTTTTGCTTTTTCTTCTGACGTTCTAAGATTTGACCCTACGTTTGACCTCAAGTTCAGGCACTTCAGCAACTCAGATTCACCCACTGACGGATGCGTCGCGAAGCTCGAACAAAAATGAGATAAACATCTTGGGTGGCATTTAGCCAAAACCTTCATTTGGCACCTCAAAAGATGGGTGCCATTCCCAAAATTGCGCTTTTAGGTGTTAATAATTCCTTCGCCTCGTTTCTGTTGTATCCCCACAACTTGCTCGAAGCGGGTTGGTTGACGGGCTTATTCAATTTTGATGTTTTTACGTTGATTTTCACTTTTCTTTAAATCTTTTCGGTGTGGTGACATGACACTGATACTAACTCCATATTTAAAAACCCCAAAAACGACGTTCTAACATCACTTTAACAGGATTAAGACTCAATTTAGCAAAATGCCTTAGTGAAGCAAAAATTTTTGGTTTGGGTACAACACTAACCTCAATGTAGGTGGAGATCTGGCAAATTTGATCGATTTTTGAGGTTTGTCTTTTCATAGTCTTTGACCAGCGAATAGGAAGGTTGTTTTGTTTTGTTTGAGTTTTTTTATTTTTATTTTTTGGTGTTTTTGCTGAAGGTTGATTTATGCAACAATATTGCAAACTAGAAGGAATGAAATTGCTACTAAAACTTAAATGAGTCATACAATTTAAATTGAGAGCAATAATGATGAATTTATTGGCTCAATGTCATTGTACATACCACAAATCTGCATATAACAATCTGATATAAACTTGAACAACAAGGACAATCCCTTTCCAACTTCTTCCCAGCTTCACAAATCTGTCCCAGGGTCTGATATGAATTTCCAGCTAACTTAATATGCGAATCAGATCCAATAATTGGTATGAAACCCTTCGTAGCACCTAGGATTTGAAGCTTGTGACTCTTGAAATGATGCAGCAGCTGAGATAAGGTATAAAATGAGTTGCCAAGGCCTTGAGAAGACCTATACTGCTTATGGCTACCCCTGATCTGTTGCAATATGCTGATATAATACTGCTGCAAACTTAGATTTGCAAAATATATATCTGAAACTCATCCAAATAAGCTCAAATGAAGACCCAAGGTAGGCCCTCCCCAAAGGTGAACTGGGTTCTTGTCCAATCCACAATAGCCTTTGAGAGTTTTCGTTCCCAGAAGGTTGAAGTAATGCTGAAACCCTTCTCCAGAGCTCAAACCTGCAAAGTGTTTTGTAAAAATGAGAGTAGAATGCTCAAAAAGGAGCCCAACACATTGCTTTATAACTTCTCATGGACTTTTTTAATAAAAGTCAATAAAATAATTTTCTTGAGGGTCTTTCCTCATCCAAATAAAAGGGCCACTTTTTAAAAACAACTTGAGTTGCTAGGATGGGGGCACTTTTCACTATTCACCTTATGATTTTCAGTTACTCTTCACCTTTTACTATTCCATTAAAGCAAATCTTAAAATTTTCACTTTAACCCTGAATTCATCAACTGAACTCCAAACTGAAAGGCTCATAAGGTTCCCAGCTAAACTCCACAGCCCTCGGTTGGGTCCCCTAACCATTCTACTAACCTATGGGAACCCTAATAGTAGGCCAACCTCCGCTAGTCTGAGCTGCCTAAGGAAGGGGCATTACAGTCCTCCCTTCCCAGGATTGCTTGCCCCCAAGCAACTACAGATGCTGAAGTATCATCTCTCCTTGCCATGTGGCATCCTCCAACGGCAAGTCCTTCCATTGTACCAAATACTCCCTGATAACTCTGCTATCACCTAACGCCAAATCCACAAAAGATAAGGTATCATAACCGTACAATGCTCAGAAAGGAGTCATACCAATTGACATGTGATGTGTAGTATTACAACAATACTCGCCCAAATACAACCATCGCACCCAAGCCTTCTGCTGTCCTGAAACATAGTTACATAGGTAAACCTCAAGCCAACACTGATCACACTGCTGCTCCACTCTGATAGTAACATCTGTGTACCATAACCTGTGAAGCAACCTCATGGAATCCATGAAAACACCATGCACCCATAGCGGATCACGTTGAGAAGCGATCGTCACCTAGCTACCTGCTGCCCCAAAAGGCATAATACTGCTCGCCAATGGACCAACAAAGTCCCCCGCACACTCTTCCAAAGGAATAGCATCATGCCTGGAAATGGGAGTATCCCCCTCAAAAGAAGATGTCAACTGACTCCCAAATATCTGTGGCCTATAGCCTCCATGTCCAGCAACACTCATACACCAAGGAGTCTCTGAGTGTCCAATGAGTGCACTCTCACCAACATCAAATTGGAAATCACTACCACCCCCCAAAAAGTGGATTGTCCTACGTCCTATCGTCACCCATCTCAAACAATGGGTTATCTATACAAGAATTGTAACCAGGCATACTAGTTACACCACTCTCCATCACTCTATGATGCATGATAGGCCACCTACACCAAATCTCTAATTGCCCCACTCTAATACAATCAATATCATGTCGGAAAAAGTGAAGCAACGCACTGTGGTCCTGATGGAGTAGTGCATTCAAATTGATGTTGGGACCCAAATGAACCCTGATAGGCTACAACTCCATCTACCTGAATCACTGCCCCATGATGGAGTAATACTACTGCCTCCATTAGAGACAATAACCAAGTCACAATCTAACGAGCTTCCAGGATCCCAAATGTTCTGGTGGAATGCACTAAGATCAATTCTCTGCACTAACTGGAAACAACGGTATCCTCCATCCCTGACAAACCCTGTCACTCTATGTTGCAACTGCCACCACCGATGCATCTAATCACTGGGCCTATGGGTTATGGACCCAAACAACTGCTAGAAAAGATGAGTATCTCCTAACTCATCTACAAATGTTGGTGTCCCCACAATACTCCAATTGCCAAGGCTAGAAGAAGAGTGCTCTTGACACCAACCCATAAAGCTAGTTGCACTAATCAATGCAACTGTGGAGGGCTGATCCCTCTCATCACCGAATCCCATTTGATCAAACCCTGCCTCTCTATCTCGTGTGCCAATAATACATCCATCCTGGAGAAGCGATAAAGGGGTTTTGTCAGATATCGCTCCATCCCTTGCAGAAGGGAGCACCTCATAACACATATTTGCCCCACTCTTATGTGTCACACAAAGCATTAGCTCATCCGGAAGTGGGCTGAATACTAAGGAATGTGCAAATATCACAATGAAATCACTATGAAATGCACCAAGGGATTATGAGGGAAGTTCAGAATCAACACTATCCAAAGCAGAAGCCTCAGAACTTGAAGTATAGGGTGTAAAATCTGCTTCAACATAGGCTGACTGCTCCCCATGACTAACTGAAACTGTCTCACTCTACTCTACTCCTGTAGCCATGTCATAGGTATCCTCCATGGTAGTAGATCCACTACTACTACTAGATACCTCATTCCTCTCAGCATCAACGGAAGTGGATATCTGCACCTCTTCCCTCACGAGTGCACCATACAACTGCCTAGCAAGCATGAAAGCATAACCTCTATTTGTAAGCAACTGCATGGCATCAGATCTCATCCTGTCAAGTGCACGTCTAACCAAGTGTAAGCTGGATGCTGAAATTCCATACTTATGCCCATCTATCTACCTTATCATATCGGCCTAAGACTCATGCCACCTCCTCCACTGCTGAATACTTATCCTCAAGGAATAAGCCAAGAGGTGTA